>JAWWTY010000206.1:0-17484 GCA_035222235.1 Margarornis squamiger | reverse complement strand
GTGGGCCAGGAGGAGGAATTTGCTCCTGGGAAGGGTGGGGAGGCTTTGGAAGGGGCTGCCCAGGGAGGTTTGGAGTGTCCACCCCTGGAGATGTTAAAAAACATGTGGATGTGGCACTTGGGGACATGGTTTAGTGGTGAACACAATGAGATGCTGGCTGATGGTTGGTCTGGATGACCTTAAAGGTCTTTCCAACCTCAACAATCCCATGGTTCTGTGATCCAGGGGGTGCCTGGGAGGTCTGTGCCTGCAGCAGGGCCCCAAACCAGGGGTTTAATGACTTCCCATCATGCAAATACAGCTCCATGGCCAGTCCCCCAGCCCTGCTTTGGGGCTGGCACCGAAACAAAGTCGAGCTTCTCACCTTCTTCACGGTGGGCTTTGACCCCCTGGACGCCAATTCCGCAGATCTCCAGGCAAAACCCCCACAACTCCCCTTTCCCTTCGACTCACAGCTTTGCCATGTGGCCAATTCCTTACTTTGGGGTGGATTTTTGGTGGTTTCAGCGTGGCTGGAGTAACTCCTGCCCACCCTGCCCTTCCCACCGGAGCCTGGACTCCATCCCCGCTCCTTTCCAGATGATTCAGACACGGAAAGCCTTTCCCTGTTGCCCCTGGGGAAGATGCCCTGACATCCCTTCGTTTTCATACTGCCTGTGCACTTCCTCATTTCAATTAATTATTGTTAATTAGAAGCCTCTGGCCACGGGCTGCAGCAGCAGAGCTGGTTCCTGCGTTCCTCGGGGAGGGATGTCTTGTCTTTGTGCTCGTCTCCTCGGAGCAGCTGCGAGTCGGTGTCACGGAGCCGAAGGGAAGAGCTGCTGCCCCTGAGCTCCTGTGACGGGTTAACCTTGTCACAGCAGTCCAGGAGACCTCGTAAAACGCTGTTGCCTTTGGCTGCATCTTGTTCCTTGCCTCTGCTTCTGAGGCCACCACGTGTGGCAGTGACAGAGCCCTCGCTGAGGAGGTGATTTGTCACAGCAGCCTCTCCCCCTGTCCCCGCTCCTTGTCAGAGGAGGAATTAGGCTGGGAGTTTTGGCCCACGTGGCCAGAGGGCACAAGGTGCAGATCCAGGGAGTTACACACGTGTCAGAAACTGCTCTGAAAGCCATTTCTCAGCTGTTCTCAGGTGTTTTATCAGCCTTTGGTGGCTGCAGAGCTGCCCACACAGAGAGCTGCTGGCTGACACCTCCGCCAAAGGGGACGTCTTGGTTTCCTGAAGGCAGCAAAATGTTCTCCTTCCCTCGGGGCTCTTCTGAGGGAGGGTAAATGAAACCTTGAGCACACAAATAAGAGGCTTGCTGGCCTCTTAAAGCCTTAGAATCATGGAATGGGTTGGGGTGGGAGGGACTTTAAAGCTCATCTAGCTCATGGCAGGGACACTTTCCACTAGCCCAGGTTGCTCCAGCCTGGCCTTGGACATTTCTAGGGATGGGGCAGCCATGGAATAACCCGAGCCAGGGGCTCACCACCCCCACAGGGAGGAATTTATTCCCAGTAGCCCACCTAACCCTGTCCCTCCAGGCCCTTGATTCCAGGGATCATGTGTGTCCATCACAGTCCCACAGGCTCTCCTGTCACAAGGTGCTGCAGGTCCCCAAAAGGAGATCCTTTGCATATGCTCGTGACAGAGTGTCGTTATCGTGTTGTTAAGTGGTTAGAGCCCACAAAGCCATTACTGAAGCCTGAACCTGAGCCTTAAACACCTCTTGCTTACACCAAAGCTGAGGCTGAGAGGAGTTGGGGTTATCTCTGCAGACGTGACTTGCAGGTGTTGTGGAACTTCTCAAGGCGATGGGACACGCACAGAGTGGGTTGATGTCCCCACTCCCAGTTTTCCACTGAAGAGGCATCTCTGTCCGTGCCCTGGGCCCTGTCACAGCCAGCAGAGGGGACCTGGAGTCCTGTCAGCCCAAGGTGAAGCCATGGAGGGACCCCAGCACCACATCCCCTCTTCCAATGTCACATCCCCCTCCTTGGCTGATGGTACCCACAGGTGCCCTAAAGCCTCTGCCCTCCTGGGCAAGGCCATCTCTGCTGGGATGAGCTTTGGATGCTCTCAGGGGCTGGGACAGAGACTCTACACATGGATCTTTATGGCTCTGAGGAGAGAGGCAGCTCCCTCACCTCTTTCTGCTCCTCTCTCATCAGGAAAAGAAGCTCAACCCATCACAACCCACCAGTGCTGTTGGCTCCTTGAAGGCCAGACCTGGAGCTCAGATGAAGCCTCCTCTGAGTAGATCATGGATTCATAGAATTCCAGAATCACTGAGGTTGGAAAAGACCTCCAAGACCATCAAGTCCTCCCTGTGCCCCATCCCCACCTTGTCACTGAGTGCCACATCCAGTCATTCCTTGGACACCTCCAGCAATGGGGACTCCAAACCTCCCTGGGCAGCCCCTTCCAAAGCCTCCCCACCCTTTCCAGGAGCAAATTCCTCCTCCTGTCCCACCTACCCCTCCCCTGGCACAGCCTGAGGCCGTTTCCTCTCATCCTCTTGCAGATGTGGTGCTTTGAACCCAAAACCCTGGCTGAAAGGGCCACGATCTGCTGAGGGCCCAAGAACTGGAGGCAGACAAAGACCTTGGACCCATCTGCTGCCATGAAGTCATCCCATGAGCTGATTGCAAGGCCAGGGAGCCGGCAGAGCCTTTGAATGGCTCCTGCTGCTGCCGCAGTGATAAATTAGATCACTTTGAGAGCACTTTAGAGCTGGACGGAAAATTCAGTTGCTCTGCTGCCAATTGCATGCTGTAAGTGGAATTAATGCTCTGCCTCAGCTGCACTCTCCAGCCATGGGCAAGTCTCCCCTTGCACCGTCTCCAAGGGATTTGGCTCTCTGGGAACTGGGTCTGAACCAGCAGGAATGGTTGCAGCACAGGGACGGGAGCCCACTTTGGCCTCAGCACCTGAGACAACTCAAATTCAGGCTGAGAAAGCAGGTTGGAGGCCACCTGAGAGGCACTGGCTTGGGTTGGGCTGGTTTTCCTGGGAGGTGGGTCAGGAGAAGCTGCCCAGGAAGGAGGTTTGGAAAGCTGAAGGGGAGATCAGGGGTTGGGATCACAGAATCATGGAATGTCCTGAGCTGGAAGGGACTCACAGGGGTCATCCAGTCCAACTCCTGGCCTTGCACAGCCCCAACAATCCCACCCTGTCCCTCAGAGCATTGTCCAAACCCTCCTGGAGTTCTGGCAGCCTTGGGGCTGTGCCCACTGCCCTGGGGAGCCTGCTCAGTGCCCACCACCCTCTGGGGGAAGAATTTCCCTGAGATCCAACCTAACCCTGCCCTGACACAGCTCCAGTCATTCCCTCGGGTGCTGTCCCTGCTCACACAGAGCAGAGATTGGAGCTGTCCCTGCTGAGGAAGCTGCAGATCCCTGAGATCTCCCCTCAGCCACCTCCAGGCTGAACAGACCAAGTGCCCTCCTCGTTCCTCCTCCCTCTGTTCCTCATGTGGCCCCTTCAGATCCTTCCCCAATATTGTAGACCCTTCCCCGTCCTTGTAGACCCTTCCCCAAACTTGCAGACCCTTCTCCATCTTTGCAGACCCTTCTCCATCCTTGTACACCCTTCCCTATCCTTGCAGACCCTTCCCCACCCTTGTAGACCCTTCCCCATCCTTGCAAACCCTTCCCCATCCTTGTACACCCTTCCCCATCCTTTCAGACCCTTCTCCATCCTTATAGACCCTTCCCCACCCTTGTAGACCCTTCCCCATCCTTGCAGACCCTTCCCCATCCTCGTAGCCCTGCTGCTCCACCAGAAGGGAGGTGAATGAGTCTCCCCCACCACGGTGGGATTTTTAAAGCCCAAATTGCCACTTACTGGAGAAAAAAACCCAAACCAAACACTGTCTCTGCCTCCAAATGACACAAGACCTGGACGTGACTCAATTTGCTGACTTGCAAAGCACAGCAGACACTGCTGGGGGTTGGGAAGAGACCTCCAGGGCCAAGTTTTGTGCCTGAAATGATGATGGAGGCAGGACCAGAGGGGTACAGGTCAACAGAGCTGGGGTTCCAGCCACGGGGACAGCTTTGCAAGGAGGGAGGAGACCAACAGCTTGAGCTGGAGCACAAGAGATGCATCCCCACCCTGAGACTGGGAAAACAAAGTGCAGGAAGGGACCTGGAGATCCTAAAGGAGAAGACACAGGGAGGCAGCGTGGGTTTATGGGGCTGAGCGTGGATCCCTCTGTCTGAGGGATGTGCTGGTCCTTGTGAGATGCAGGAATTCCCAGATGAACTACAAAATCCTTGGGAAATTGTGTTAACAAGAAAGCCAGAGAGCTCCCAGTCTGGTTTAATCATCCCTTTGTTCTTCCACAGGTTTCACAGAGCCCAAGGGAGGGAGAAGCCCCTTTTTTTGGCAGAGGATTCCCACCCAGTGCTTGGTAAAGCTCTCAGGAGGAATCCTGCCTGTCTTCAGCACTCAGGGGTTGTCTCATGACCAGGGACAGGGTCAGGGTGGTGCCGTGGCCCCTCCTCCTGGTGTGACCTGTACGAGATGAAATCATGGAATTCTTCAGATTGGGAAACACCTCTGGGATCATCTTGGCCTCTAACAGAGCTGCAGGGAGTTCAGTGGCTCCGTTTCCTGCTTTGGATCCAGGGCCATGTCTTTGTTTTCCTGGAATACATCGGGGTTTGTTTCGGGAAGCACCATCAGCCTTGTCTCTGAATCTTGGATCTGGTGGCAAAATCCTCCTTCTCTCCACCCAGGGGCTGGGATTTCTCCCATCACTGGGAGGTCAGGCATCCAAGGGAAGGTCCAACACATGGACAGCCCCCAGGCAAGCCTGATTTCCCTCTGGCTTTGGAAGGATTGCAAGGAATTTGCTCGGGGCTTCTCCACCAGGCTGATCCCACCCCACCCACCAAAGGCTGACAAGAGACCCTGTGGTTCTTCGGGGCTGTGACAAGTTTAGGGGTCTCAGAGCTGTTTCCCCCTGCCCAGAAACAGCAGCACTGACCAGGACAAGGTCAGACACCTCTGGTGGCTTCACCTGGCCAGTCCACTCCACTGCAATGGCTTTGGGCAGCCCCAAAACCTCTGGTACCTCCAGGTCAGTGGCACCTCCCTGGGGCGTTTCCAGGCAGGAAATCTGCAGGAGCAGCTCCTCTCCCAGGTGTGCAGAGACCTGGGGAGCTGTTCCCCCACAGGTGTGAATTCCATGGGAAGCCTCTCCCAGCCTGGGGCTGAAAACTTCTGCCTAATTTACAGCTCAGTGCATTCATTAACTCGTCTGGTTTAGCTCTGAAAGGCTCCTCACATCTGATATTTGAAGGATCCCGTGTCTGAGGCACCTGCTTAACTTCAGGCACTGGAAGAAGCACCAACACATTTGATAATTAAATGTTTGCTGCCACCTAATTGTCCCTTATTCTCTGAGCTGGAAGCCTGTCTCCTGGCACTTTCTTCAAAGAGAGCTGGAGAAGAGTTTCTTTTCTCAAAGCACAGGCTGGATTTAAGATGGAGCCATCCCTGAGACTGTCAGGAACCAGATAAGAAAATCGAGAGAATAGCAAACCCAGCGGGCTAATTATAAACAGGCAAATATAGAAGAAAAGCAGATTGCAGGGAGCTGATAAAGTGACAACAGCAGTGACACTGACAGAGCTGGCACTCACCTACCAACTGGAGCGTGCTCTCGGCTCTGATCACCAGTGTGGTCTGCAGAGCTGCCAGTGTGCCCTCGTGGCACTGGCAGGGTGGCACAGAGCTGAGCCAGCCCTCAGCTGCAGCCCTCTGTGCCAGTCCAGCCCCAGCCCTGCCAGCTCTGCCCTCCTCAATGAGCTGCCAACCACCTGTGCTCCTCAGGTTGGCTTCTCCTTGCATTTGCAAGTCCACCTGCTTGGGTGGAGGGCTTGCATGGAGGACTTTCTCTGCTGGGAGCTGTCCCTGAGGGTTGGAGACGAGCCTTGCCTGCGTGCAGAGCTCCCAGGAGGAGCTCCAAGGGTGGCATGAACCCTCTGTGCTGGCAGAGCTGCAGCTGCCGGGTGGGTTTGTGCTTCTCCACAGCCGTGCTGAGCACACAGTCACATCTCCCCGGCTCTGGGCGAGGGGAGTGGGGTTTTCTCAGCTATAAATACAAACACAAGGCACTTGAGATGTTTTTTAAGGCACGAGCCGTGTGTGTGTGTGTGTGTGTGTGTGTGTGTGTGTGCAGGCAGCTCTATTTTCAGCTGCACCCACCGAGGAAGGGCTTGTAGTACTTGGAGCTCAACTTGCTGGGTGTTCTATTTTCTCTTCAGTTTCTCAGCAAATGCACAAATACGGGCTGGGGGGTTTGGGGGTCGTGGGGGGCAATTTGTGGGGTCAGAGGGGTGTCTGTGAGCCTAGGGCTGCACAGGAAGGATGTGGGCAGGAGGAATCCAGGGATGGGTCACTGACCTGTTGGAATGAGTCAGACGAGGCCACTGAGTTCCTCACAGGGTTGTTGGGGCAGCTCCGCTCTGGGACAGAGCTGGGAATGTCCAGCCTGGAGAAGGAAAGGCCCCAGGAAGAAATTAGAGCACCTTTCAGAGCCCAAAGGGTCTCCAGGAGAGCTGGGGAGGGACTTTGGACAAGGGCCTGGAGGGGCAGGACACAGGGAATGGCTTTAAGCTGAAGAAGGCAGGGTTAGGTGGGACATTGGGAAGAAATTCCTCCCTGGGAGGGTGGGCAGGCCCTGGCACAGGTTGGGCAGAGAAGCTGTGGCTGCCCCATCCCTGGAAGTGTCCAAGGCCAGCTTGGAGCAACTGGGCTAGTGGAAGGTGTCCCTGCCCATGGCAGGGGTGGAATGAGATAATCTTTAAGGTCCCTTGCCACCCAAACCATCCCATGATTCTTTGACTCCAAGAATTCCAGCACCCAAGCCCTGGAGAGCAGTGTTGGAGCAGCACAGGGTGGTGGAGAACAAGGGGCATCTCCATGTGCTTCCCGTTCCTGAGTCATTCCCATTCCTTGCCACTGGCTGTAAAGGGCCCCAAGCCCCCAAAAGCTGATGAGCTCATGGAGCTGTCTAAATCTGGAGAGATGACTCTCACCAGTGGGCTTGACAGCACCAGTGATGAGGGCTCAGCTTCTGCCTCCCTGCAGGAGGGGGGCAAGAGGCACTGAGGCTCTGGAATTGGCTCCATGGATGTGGGAATCACAGTGTTCCTGCCCTGGCATGCAGGGGCACCCCCACAGCTGAAAATTAAACACAGCCAGCCCCTCTCTCAGGGGTGGAGGCTGAACTGTGATGCTTTGGAGCATCAAACTCTTCCCCCAACAAGAGCCCCTTGGGAATAGTCCCCCCTCCCCACCCACCCTGTGCCTGGAAATTATTTGAGAGGTGGCTGGCACGGCATGGCACAGCCAAAACCATGCTGGAGACCCTTCAAATGATGCCAGAGTGAGGCTGGCAGAGTTCCTGTGCCGAGGAACATCTGACACCCCTTAATCCACCAGCAGGGAAGAAAGCCCAAAGCTGCAAATGCCAGCTCCCTTCAGCTGGGGGACTGGTGTTTGGGACCCAAAACAGCACATCGTTTGAGAGGCTCGATTTTGGGAGTAGCTGGTGGGAGCACATTCCCGGTTTGGGGCTCGCTGCAAACACTGGGGTTGCAGCGAGGCCTTGAGAGCGACAGGAAATGATTCTGGCTGAAGATTTCCACAGCAAACAGCAAAACATCCCCAAATGGAGACCTCACCCTCCTCCCACCTCCTTTCCCTTCCTTCCAGAGGAGCGATTTGCTGCCCTCTCCTGCCCAAAGGCGGCCGGGAAGGGGCTGAAAAAAGGGATTTCAGGAGTCTGGGTAGGAAAGGGGAAAACCAGCAGTGAAATGTTTGAGGTAATTTTGACCTTTGCCTCAATGCATCCCCCTTGGAGGCATTTCCAGGCTGGCACCCTGAGCCCACCGGGAGCCCAAAGCTGGCAGTGACAACGTGCCAGGGACACTCCTGAGTGGGCAAACCCACCATCCCCTGGCTGCAGTGAGCATTGGGATAAAGCTGTTCCTGCCCCTGCTGCGCTCTGAAGCATCTCATTGATCTGAGAAAAGGGCCTGATAAGGGTGTTATCTGGGATGTCTGAGCCTGGGAAGAGAAATCGAGGCATGTTTTTGTCTGGACATCCCACCCTGGTCTGCAGGAGCTGCCTGGATGCTCAAACAGCTCTCACTGTTATCATCCCTGCCTTGCTATCGTGTTCCTGGGCTGACAATCTCTCCCAGCCACGAGAGAAGAAGAAATCAATCCCTTATCAGTTCAAACCTGTCACATCAGGCCTCTCTTCAAGGGACTTCCCATTGCTTTGGCAATTCCAGCAGCAAGGGAAGCTGCACTGATTCATCCTGAGGATACTCTGCTTGTGGCAAGCGCTGGGCTGGGGGACTGTTGCTCTCCCAAATGTCTTCAGGAAAAACAGGTGGATTTTTCCAGGCACTGACAGACACTGCTTCACCTGTTACCCCTGGAATCTGGCAGCACAATGAGGAACTCCAGGGAAAAGTGGGCAAATGCAGGAAAATTACCCTGTTTTCAGAGCCAAATCACTGCCCTCGGGCACTGGAGGGGAGCTGGGAACCTGCAGAGCCATCAGGTGTTAAACACAACTATAAAACAAGCTGGAGAGTTTTACAGAGTCCTTAACAAGCCCAGGTTTGGCTTCATGTGGCCAGGTTTGGGTAAGGGGGGAGCTGCAGGGGTGGCTCCTGTGGGAAGATGCCAGAAGTCAATCCCATGTTGGAAGGGGTAGATTCCAGCTGGTGCCACTGCTGAGCCCATCAGTGACAGTGGGAGCACCTTCAAGGAGGGAAAACCCTGCAGTGGAGCAGCAGCTGGAAGAGAGGATGAGGGTATGGGACAGAAAGCACTGCAGCCGGCACACCCCGAGCTGCCCCTGGGGCAAGGACAAGGGTTTGCCCCCACCAAGGGGAAGGGGGAACTCCTGAGGGTCCAGCCAGGGTTCAAGGAGTCACTGGGTCACTACACCCTTGGGAGCCCCCTCCTCTCAGCCAGAAACACCTCCTGGGACAGCTGTCCTTGCTCCAGTGGCAGATCCTTCTGGACCTGGATGTGTCCCGGCTCCAGGTCACCGCAGGATGTAAAGCTCCTGCAGCCCAAGCAGACAATACCCAATGTCACTGCACTGCCACGGGCTCTGATGTTGTCCTCTGGAGCCACTTGGATCCTAATTGTTTGAGGCACTGGCTAATTTGTCCATTATTCCGGGGTTTAGCCGTTCCCTGGTGGCTGGTTTGTGGTGCTGGGCTCAGCTCTGGCTGTTCCACCCTCTGCTCTCTGGCCCTTCTCCAGAGCTGACGGGATCTGTGCAAGGCACAGCGAGCGTTTTGGGATGGTCTCTGCCTCACACCTCCTTTGGGGTGTTTCCCACCTGACTCGCTGCCATCCATGGATCTTCATGGCTGCAAAATTCCTCCTCTAAGAAGGTTCCTGTTCCTCTCCGGAGCAACGTGTTAGAGCAGCGGATTTGTTGGGAATTTTTATTCCTGTTTTTTCAGCGAGAATTCCCATCAGGAAAGCCCATGCCCATCATTTATGATGAAGCTCTGCAGTCTCTGCCAGGCAGGTTCTGCATCATCCAGTGACAGCCAGGCTGGTAAGGAATTCATTCCCTTAGAGATGGAGCACTAATCAACGCCCTCCCCACCGGAGCCTCTGGCAGGTGGGGCAGGTTTATCAGGAGCCCTTTGGTGATTTTGCAGGAGTGATTCCACGCTCATGGAGGATCTTTTGCAGCCTCCCAGCTCCCACGGGTCCCTACACGTTCCTGCCTTGCGTAGACGGTCCGTGGCACCACCGTGGATTAAGCACAGGGGGATTAGAGACGAAGGGATGTGGCAGGAAAGGCTATTTCTGGCTTGGCTCGGCTCCCTGAGCCTCACAGCAAGCTGTTACACGTTGTCTTGGCTGATGGTTGTGGGTGTGCAGGGAACAGGCACTGGAAGTGTTAATGGAGGTGGCTTATTATTATGACTTTTAATAAGGGAAGGACTGGGGCAGGGATTGGGCACTGGGACACGTTTCTGAGGGTGTGAACCCATTTCAGAGCTGGGCAATGGAACTGTGCACCCATTTCCCTTCCTCCTGTGCCCCTCCCGATGTCCGGGGAGTCCTCACTGGAGCGCTGGAGATTTGCACAGTGGGGAAATGCAGGAGCCTGCAGGACTGAGCAGCCAGGGCCAGAAATCAGTGCCACGGTGAAAACAGGCACACCAGACCCTCCCAACATCCTCCCACCAGCAGGTCCTGGGCACAGTGAAGCTCTCAGGACACCATGGACATGGCAAAAAGCCTCTTAAGGCTTTGCCACACCGTGAAAAATTGGAAATGCTTTGTGTGCCTGAGCCTGGGGATGTGCCTGGGCTGGAGGTGCAGCATCCCAGCACGAGCCCAGTCACAGCCCAGGAGGGACTGGGATGTTCCCTCAGTTCCTGATCCCAGGGTGGCTCTTCCTGCCCCATCTCCCAGGAGGGACTGGGATGTTCTCTCAGCTCCTGATCCCACTGTGTCTTCTCCTGTCCCATCTCCCAGGATGGACAGGGATGTTCTCTCAGCTCCTGATCCCACTGTGTCTTCTCCTGTCCCATCTCCCAGGAGGGACAGGGATGTTCCCTCAGCTCCTGATCCCACGGTGCCCCCTCCTGCCCCATCTCCCAGGATGGACTGGGATGTTCCCTCAGCTCCTGATCCCACTGTGCCCCCTCCTGCCCCATCTCCCAGGATGGACAGGGATGTTCCCCCAGCTCCTGATCCCACGGTGCCCCCTCCTGCCCCATCTCCCAGGACAGCACAGGCTGTCACTGGCACAGATGGGAGTGTTGGGTGTCTCGTTGCTCTCCCTCGCAGCTGCTCCCTCGATTCCCGAGCCTTTGGAAGCAGCAGAAGGACACGGCTCTGCCTTGATGCCCGTCGTTAAGGGCTTGGCAAAGGTGCTCAGTCATGCAATGCCAGGGCCAGACGTGCTGCTGGGCCGTCCCTGAGCACTGGGGAGACGGAAATCTGCCGAAATCTGCCTCCTAAAACGTGCCCAGGGATTGGCACCAGAGAGGACAGTGAGTGTTACCCACCCCACAAAGGCTCCTCTCTGAGCCAGCCAAGCCCTGCTGCTCCAGGACAACAAACCTCAGCTCTGCAGGCACCAGAAATGCAGCACAGAGAGAATCAGGTCAAGAAAACCAGAAAAAAAAAAAAACTAATTAGAAGGGAAGTGGAAGCGAAAAGTGATGAAGTTGCCTCGTTTCAAAGACTGGATAATTCCCTGAATCTCGGGGACACACAGAAAGGTTGGGCACACACCAGGCTGAGAGCTTTGGTTTGCAGGACCAGCCCCCCTCTCAGTGTCAGGGCACTGCTGGGTGAGCCCCCAACACCTCCCCTGCACCCCCAGCCCCCCTCTCAGTGTCAGGGCACTGCTGGGTGAGCCCCCAACACCTCCCCTGCACCCCCAGCCCCCTCTCAGTGTCAGGGCACTGCTGGGTGAGCCCCCAACACCCCCCCTGCTCACCTGGGAGCAGCTTTGGGGCTCGTCTGTCTTTGTGGAGCACCATCCTGACCCCAGGGAGAGCTCCTGGTGTGTCCCACGGGCTGCAATTGTGCCTGCAAACGGAGCTGTCTGACCACAGGTGTCCCCAGGGCCAGGAGACACGGCTGTTCCCTGGGACACATCAGTGTCCCCCCACCGTGCCAGCCTGCCTTTCCCCAGGAGGGATGTCAGCACCTTCAGGTGCCCACTTGGCACTGGGGGAGGGCAGTCCTGGAGCCTCCTGACCCCGTGTGGAGTGCAGGGCATCTCCCCCAGCTCCACCAGCTGGGTGAGGCAGCGATGGGCTCTGCCCCACCCGAGGACACAGCTTTGCAGTGACAGCTCGGGAGGGGACAGGCAGACAATGCCAGGCAGCAGCAGGGACCACACCTGAGGACAGGTGTGCCCAGGAGAGCAGCTCCAGAGCTCCAGGAGGAGGTGAGTGGGCTGGGGGGCATCTCAGAGTATCTCACATCCTTCTGGATGTCTGAGCTGGGGTTTAGGACTCACCCCCTCTATGACCACCCACGTGTGCTCGTGGCCAGGTGGGGAGGCTCCCAAAATGTGGGTGCTGCTCCCACGTGCCAGAGCTGTGTGATGCCACTGCTCGTGCCTGCAGCCAGCCCTGCCCTGCTGTGCTCCCCCTGACATTCCCCCTGCTCCTTTGTTTCCCTTTTAGTCTGGGCTCTCCTATGCGAGTGTTTGAGCTTGTTTATCTGTTTCAGCTGAAAAACTCCACAATCTCCAGCAAAATGCTAATAAGAAGCATTAGCTGCAGCTAATTGAACAGCTTCTGTGATCCTCCATAATTACCTCCTGGTACAGCACCTACCCTGAGAACGGCAGGATGGATGCCAGAGATAATCAGATAGAAGATTGGGGAAAAACATTTAATTTTCTTATCCAAATTAAGATTATTTTTTTTGTTGTTATTTTTTTTTTTTTTTAGCTTGACTACCTCACTAAATATTTGCTGCTGAGAACAAACTGAGCTGGCTGTGGTGGGGAGTGGCCAGGGAATGGTGGGTGCTCAATTATTTAGAGCCTCGGCGGGCTCGGTGAGCGCAGGGCAGGAATGCAAAGAGAGCTGTCGCTGCCAATCTCGGCGGGGATTTTTCAGCGGCAGGAAAAAGCAAGCAAAGACGGGGGGAATGTTCTCCCCAGTCAAAATGCTGCAGCTCGCCCAGTGATGAATTGAGCTGTCACCAGGGCTTGATGATCACATCCAGAGTCCTTCCCAAACTGCCTGAGTTTGCAGAGCAGGAGCAAATATTGGCTTGGCGCGGAGCTGCGGGGTCAGCAGGTGGGATTGTTTGCGGCGCCTTTACAAACCCCCCTCATTAAATGCAGTTTGTCTTAACCTGCTTTGTGTTTCCTTTATTGCTTTATCCCTTGGTGGGGTTGGACGTCCTGCACGCTCAGCAGGGTGTGGGCGATTCCCTGCTCTCCTTTCCCTGATTTTTCATGCACCTCTACAACCCAGAGACAGCTCAGAACAATTAAAACCAGATTTATCAGCTCTGCAGACACGATGCAAATTGTCACAATGCTTTAGGAACGTGGTCCAGGAGAACTGGAGTCACAACCCGTTTGCAAGGGAAGCAGAATTCATGGCTTCTTCAAAACAGGAGAAGGAGAATTTGGCAGCAGCAGCTATTAATGAGCTATGAAATATGGCCTGCTCTTTAGGAAGCTCAAATATCAATGAAAAGCTGTGCAGCCAGGCAGAACTAGCAGTGCCAAGAGTTTTATACACACACACACACACACACACACATATATATATATATAAAGGAAAAGGAATCCTTGCAGTGGCCTTGCAAATCTCACTGCTTGAAGATGCTAAAACTGCCCTTAAAGATCTGGAAAACCTTGGAGGGGTTGAAGTCATAGAATCATGGAATGGATGGGTTGAAGTCATAGAATCATGGAATGGCTTGGGGTGGAGGGGACCTTAAAGCCCACCCAGTCCCACCCCCTGCCATGGGCAGGGACATCTCCCACCAGCCCAGGATGCTCCAAGCCCTGTCTAACCTGGCCTTGGACAATTCCAGGGATCCAGGGGCAGCCACAGCTTCTCTGGGCAAGCTGTGCCAAGGCCTGCCCACCCTCCCAGCCAAGGATTTCTCCCTAATATCTGATCTAAACCTCCTCTCTGTCAGTTTGAATCCATTGCCCCTTGTCTTGTCGATAAATTTAGGAAGAAGCAGGAAAGCCTCTTCTCACACAGCAAAACAAGGACCAGATGAACCCCCGGCTGGCTGGGGGGAGATCATTCCCCTTCCCCCTTGGGCTGGGCTGCCAAAGCCTGTTCAGAGCTGCTGCTCAGGACATTCCCCCCTGAGGATTTGGGCTCCTTCCTTCAGCCTGTGCCTGCTCTGTGTGGCTGCAGCAGCCCGTGGCAGTTCCAGCTGTGGAGCCGAGCCTGGATGGGGATGTGCTGCTGAGCCCTTGTCAACAACGAGCCCCATCCCTGCTCCCTCCCGCTGCCTCAACGTGCCTCATGTTTATTCATCCCATTAAGGTGTTTCTATTCGTTCAATTTGAGCATTAACAAGGCAGGATGACAAAAAGCACCTGCTAATATTAAGCACATAATTATGGCAAGGATATGATTGTGAGTTCAGCTTCACTGGCTGCTATGAGATGGTGCTCCCTGGGCTGATAAAGGCAACTGTCTTGACACACCGTGGGCTTCTTTTAGGCCTTGTTTTAAGATGTTGAAAGGTTCTGTGTGTTTGTTTGGATTTTCCACTAATGGGTTTTTATCCTGAGCAGCTGGAGGGAGGAACAGCTTGAGGCCCTTTGTGATGTGTTTGTGGACTTTCTGCCCGTGCTGCTGATGGTGGCTCTGTGTGTGCTGTGTGTGTTGGCAGCAGTGTCACCCTGGCACAATGTGGGACACAGATCCTGGCCTCTATTTATACTGGACCCAGTAAATCCTAACCCACACTGCCATTCCCCTGGGATGCTCATGCTGGACTGGCACAACACAGGGGACAGCAAAGAGCAAAGGATCAGGTGGCTCCATGTCCTCCAAGGCCTTAGGAAATTCATGTTTCTTGTGGCTAAACTGGGCTTGCCCCTGCAGGACTGTCTCTGGGCCAGTGGCCACCCCCTGTGCACTTGGAAATCTGCCATAAACCACCCCAAAAAGGGTTTCAGAGACTCCCCCTGTGAACCCCCACCCCACTGCAGGGCTGGACTCAGCATCTTTCCCTTTGCTCAGCTATTTCTGGGCTCCTTCAGCTCCATAATCCAGCTTGCCCTGCCTGAGCAGGGGAGCCTCATCCTTTTGGTCCTCAATCTCCCAGGAGGAGCAGCTCCAGAGCCCAAAGCCCTGCTCAGTCTCCTGTCTTTAACACACCCCATTTTGGGCAGACCAAAGGGGATCTCTCCAACATTTGGGAGCAACCCCTTCGTTCTGATGGAAGGAATAGCCCAGTGAGGTCCTTGGTCTGCAGGTGAAAGCAGAAGTTGGTAGCACCCTCTACCTCGATCTACATGAAGAAACAGCCTTGCTGTAGGAAAAGTGCAGTGACTGTCTCCATGGGCCCTGGGACAACCCTATTTTATTTTCCCAAACTTCCTTGTGTTTGACTTGCCCTGGACAGTTTGGTTTTTTCCTGCTCTGCTACTTGTTGCTTTGGTGCCAAGGAGAACCATGGAGGAAGAGTGGCACCGAGTGGGGACACGGGAACAGAACAACTAAAGCACAGCACGAGGGGATGTTGGGCAGGAAACAAATGTGGCCAAGAGTCACCATGAAGCTCTTTATGGTCAGAGCATCCCTAGTGCTGCTGGGAGTCCAGCCCTGAACAAGAGCTTGGGTTGTGCATCTCCAAAGGCTCTTCCAAGGTGGCTCAGGTGCACCTGGAAAGGTAAAGGGGCATAAAAGAGCAGCTGATCCTCCTGTGTCACAGTGTCACCTGCAGAGATCCCTCCTGCCACCTGCAGAGCCCCAGGAAACGAGGAGCTGGCAGAGGGGACAACCAGCACACACATGGCCTCTTGTGGCCTCTTGTTGGCCCCTCTTGAGAGGGCACCCTCAGGCAGCACCTCTGGTCCTGCAAACCACCCACAGGAGCTTTGGACACCTCTGAGCTCCCCCTTTCCAGCATCACCTGCCTCCTGAAGTCGGTGTCATTTCATCTGCCAGCCTGGGATCCCAAGGAGGAGGAGAGGAGAAAGGAATTCTGCTGCTCCTGCTCAGCATCTGCAGGATTGTGACTATTGAGAGAGGGGAAAACCTGGAGTTAATCACCTTCCTGCACAAACCCACACCTGGATGCCAATTATTGCCAGTTAGTTAGAAATAATAAAGTTAATTTGCATGTGAGAGGTGTGATATGGGCAGGCTTGGGACTGAGAGTCTGCAGGAATAGTGGCTTCATGTGAGCTTTGATTTTCAGTGTCCCAGGAATGAGGGGAACTTCAGTGCTCTGGACATTGAGGTATTTATGATGTCTGGGATGTGACTGACCTGGATGTGCTGACAAGGAGCAGCTTTGACACCCTCTTTGCTTGTGCTGGGTGGAAGGAAAACACAATTCTTCAGCTTCACCACCCTCTGCTGGAAGAGCATCGTGCAGAGCAGAAAGAGCTGCATCTTTTGGGTTAATTAATCAGATATTGGGAAGGAATCCTTGGCTGGGAGGGTGGGCAGGCCCTGGCACAGGTTGGGCAGAGAAGCTGTGGCTGCCCCAGCCCTGGGAGTGTCCAAGGCCAGGTTGGATGGAGCTTGGAGCAACCTGGGCTGGTGGGAGGTGTCCCTGCCCATGGCAGGGGGTGGGATGAAATGAGCTTTAATGTCCCTTCCCACCCCAACCATGCCATGACTGTAGGAGATCCTGCAGGAACCATAAATTAAAGCACAACAAGGACGACAAATTAAAGGCCAGGCTGTAACAGAGGGTGTTGTTTGTGCATTTCACTCCTTGCCAGGTCCCAGTGTTTGTTACACTGAATGTGGCTGGTCCTGGCAGATCCCAGAGGATCCCAGAGGATCCCAGTGAGTCCCAGCAGATCCCAGAGGATCCCAGAGGATCCCAGTGAGTCCCAGCAGATCCCAGAGGATCCCAGTGGGTCCCAGTGGGTCCCAGCAGATCCCAGTGGGTCCCAGTGAGTCCCAGCAGATCCCAGTGGGTCCCAGCAGATCCCAGTGGGTCCCAGTGAGTCCCAGCAGCTCCCAGTGGATCTCCACATGTCCAGCGGTTCCGAGCTGATCCCAGTGAATCCCAGCAGATCTCCAAAGATCCCAGTGTGTCCCAGCAGGTCCCAGCAGGTCAGGGGGCTCCACAGGGCTGGGCAGGTGAGGAAGGGGCCACGAGCCCCCCCATGTCCCCAGCCCCATGTCCCCCTTGTGTCCCATTTGTGTCCCCTCTGTGTCCCCAGCCCTGTCCCCTGCATGTCCCCAGCCTCGTGTCCGCAGCCTCATGTGGCCCCAGCCCTGCGTGTCTCCCGCGTGTCTCCCTCCCCGTGTGCCCCCCGTGTCCCCAGCCCCACATGTCCCCACTCCGTGTCCCCAGCCCCGTGTCCTCCCCATGTCCCCAGCCCCACATGCCCCTCAATGTCCCCAGCCCCACGTCTCCAGCTCCACATTCCCCTCATGTCCCCTCCGTGTCCCCAGGCCCATGCCCCCCATATCGACAGCCTCGCATCCCCAGCCCCACGTGTCCCCAGCCCGTTGTCCCCAGCCCGTTGTCCCCAGCCCCGTGTCCCCAGCCCCGTGTTCCCAGCCCTGTGTGTCCCCAGCCCCACTCCTCCTGCCCTTCCCCATGTCCCCAGCTCCATGTCCCCCCGCGTGTCCTCCTCTCCATGTCCCCCTCCCCATGTCCCCAGCCCCACGTGTCCCCAGTGCCGTTCCTCCTGCCCTTCCCCGTGTCCCCCGCCCCGTGTCCCACTCCCCGTGTCCCCAACCCTGTGTCCCCCACGTGTCCCCTGAGTGTCCCTCTCCCCGTGTCCCCCACGT
>JAWWTY010000205.1:6799-17609 GCA_035222235.1 Margarornis squamiger | reverse complement strand
AACAGGCTGATGATATTTCTATACTGCCCATTGTCATTAATATACTTGAAAAAACTCTTTTTATTGTCTCCCACATTTTTGGCTAGAGTCAACTCCACCTGAGATTTGGCTGCACAAATTTTCTCCCTATGGTGGCAAGAAACGTCTTCAAATTCTTCCCATGTCACTTAACTTTGCTTCCACTTCAAGACAAGACCTCATGAAGCAGATTGAGGAATCTCATTAGTGTTTGTTTCTTCAAGTTTTGACATACCAGCCCATCACTCATCACTGGTGAGCCTTGTTTCATTCCCTTCCCCCTTCCAAGTTTAGTTTAAAGCTCTGTCAAGGAGGCCCACTACCTTCTGTGTTAGAACATTTTTTCCCCTTCTAAGATAGGTGTTTCCCATTAGGTGTCAGCAGACCATGTGTTGAGGAGATCATTCCATGGTCAAAAAACCTCAGAGTTTTGGGTTTGATTTCACCAATCTTGGAGCCACTCATAGACCTGATATGTCTTCCTATTCTTAACAATATTATTGCTTGTTACTGTAAAGATCGAGGAAATAGATATGAGTGGTGTTGTTTTAGGAGGTCGCACTGCCTTTGATCTGCAAAAGATCTTTGCCCACTTCATTAGTTGTCTGGCCTTCTAGTTCCAGAGTATCATACCTGTTGTAGAAGGTACTAGTCCTACCTGTCAAATTCTGAGAAGAATGAAGAACATTCTTCCTGGTATGTGCAGTGACCTACTTCCAGCCTTCATCTTTAATAGATCCTTGATTAACAGTCCTTTAACTAATTACCCTTCAGGATTCTGAGTCCACCTCCTTCTCCACTACAGTAGAGGTTTGAGGCTCCTGAAAGTCTTGAGGCTGTAGCATCTCTGAAAATAATTAGTTTCGTTCTTGCTCATTCACCCAAATACTATGCAGCCTGTTCACTTCTTCCCATAGCTCCTTTACCTGGTTACTCACCTCTTCAGTCATAGCACATTTTCTGCAAAATAACAGTTTGTCTGCCCCAGCCTCACCAAAAGGCATGAGTCACTCCTGGCAACCTTGACCTGAAGAGCTGTGTCTGCCGTCAGTCTTGCTGGAGGCCTCTGACATGGTTTGGTACAAGGGATTGAGTTTTATGGCATGTCAAAACCATAACTGAGGAGACTTATACTAATGCACTAATAAGACTGGAGCTGAAAGGATCCCTTTGCTCTTCCTTACCAGCAACTGGGTCTGTTTGCCACCTCTATTATCTGCTTTCAAAGAGTCAGGGAGGAGCCCTTCCTGCTCACCCTTCCTGCCCGAATGGCCATTCAAACTGCTGTGCTGTGCCTCCATTGATGTGCCAAGCCCTTGTTTGCCAGCTCCTGATCACTGCTCTCAGGGTCACTTTTGTTCCCTGGAGCCACTTGGAAATCTCCTGATTGCTTTCAGCATCACTTTCTGCTCACCTGTTTGGTTGCCAAGGGCTTCCAGCTCCTCATAAGGCTACTGGTTGATGCATGCGACTGTTCATTCAAATCCTGTTCAGGCTTTGGCTAGCACACAGCCCATGTTAAGACTCAGTGTACACTGGGAGGAGCACCATTAGGTCCCTGAGACAACAACGTGTAGACACAACACAAGGGCCAGGAGGACCTGAAGGTCATTATTCAGTCACTGTCACCCACAGCTTGCTGTCTTCTGGAGTTATCATCCCTGTGTATTTATAGTCCGGCAGTTTCTTCAGAATCCACTAACTTATGGAAATGGTGTAGGCACACTTTCCAAGCTAGAAGATATGTATGAGTCAGCTTATAAAGAGAAAGCTTTCAAAGTGGATCCAGTAGGACTACTGAGGCTTTCATGGTTCTCTGTATCATACTAGGAACACCTGCCTCCTAACAGAGGAGGAAGGATGAACACTCTCACCATCAGGTAGGTTACAATTTTGCTTAGAGGTGTGCATGTAGTTATTAAGTTGCAGGTTACAAACTGAGAGTAGGAGTTATGAAATAGAGAAATTTTGGGATAGAAACTTCATGAATTAAACGATGAATGTGTAAAGTAAGATATATGCAAGTATCTCCAAAAAATGCCAAGGCTGTGTGGAAAGAATTCAGCAAGGTTTATTTGAAGGCAAGAACACTATAAAACTTGCAAAACAATACTAGCTGTGCTTCCAAAGCACAGTGCCTGAGAAGAAGCAAACCTCCTGTTCACTCCGGGGTTTCATCATCACCTCTAGTTTCCTTCCACCAGACTCACTGCTGGCACTGGCTGGAACACTGTGAGGATTTATCTCTCCTCAGACCAGAGACAGGCTGCAACTTTTCTCTAATATGCAAAAGGAGAAGAGAAAGAAAAACATCCAACTATTTATAAGAAAAGTCCTCTTAGGCAGAAAGAGCTTCCTAAGTGAAAAACAAGTCCTAACTCCTTGTTACAAATTTTTCCAAAAGGATACCGTCCCTACACATCAGACTATTCTTTATGAAGGGGATTCAGCCGTTCTGTGTCATGTTTGTTTACTTTCCCAATGAGCTCATAAAGTTTAAATAGAAGAGTGCATTGTTCTGAAAATTTGAGAGCTCCAAACAGACAATGACAGTGAAGACAATGGCATTATAGGAGGAAAAAAGGCATTTAAGTACAGAATATCTCACTAGCTTGTTTCAGCATTAATTTGAAATAAAAATATATGCCATCTTTGATTTATCATTGATTTTTAGTTCTGCTGTCTGATAAGTTAAATAGACTCAACTTTTATTCATTAAAATAATCATATTAGCTAAAAGCTCTCACCAGAAAATGTATAGGGTCCTTCTTTTAATATTTTTATTAATGTTGACCTTTATTAAAGCTGGAAAAGAGTATGGATGTTGTATGAGTATTCCAAATACTTGAATTTGTTATCTTTTAAAAGCTATGTGGTTGTAAGATAACAAATACCTTAATGATATAATTTGTTTGTAGCTCAATTTTTATTAAAATATTAGTTAAATATTTGAAATTCCTGTAATACCCCAATTTATTATTACCTTTGTAGTCATTCTTATTAACCCTCTTACACATATACGTGCCCCTTGGGTTTTTTGTTTTTTTTTTAGATTCTCAATATTCTTACAAATTTCCTAAGAAGGAGTCCCCAGCAATTTTTCAAGTGACATATGATTTCAGCCTTGGGAATGTTAGTAAATATACACCTTTAGTTAATACACTTTCTCTACTGCAGCAGCTTCATGATCTCTTCAACAGTATGCTTATTTTAAAACAAAACCAAAAACAAACAAAAAACAAACAAACAAAAAAACCATTGTAGGTGTGAACTCATTACACTGGATAAGGTATTTTATATTTAAACCCTTATGGCGTAGTGTAGATAACAGTCTGAAGGACAATACAGGCTTCAATGTATTCATACCTAAGTCCGATTCATAATTTTCTCTTGAAGTTGATTGTCTTTTTAAAGTGCATGCTGGTTTAAAGGCAAACTGGCAGGAGAAATGAACCCAACTCAAAAAGAGATTATAAGTCAGAGTTACAATTTAATAAAAAAGGCTACAATAAATACAATAATACAGGCGAAAGATTAGTTTTGACCCACAAAAAACAGATGTATAACCCAGCACCCTGGGGCATGAACAGTGTTCATTAGCCCCTGTGTGTGCACCACGTGGCCCCCCTGAGTACAAAGTGAAAGGAAAGAAGAAACCTGTTGGTGAGGATGATGGTCACAGTCTGGTCGAGAGTGGCAGTCACAGTCCTGTTGAGGTTCTGGTCCTCCTCTGGTTCCGATGAGTGGTACCAGAAATCCCCAAACCCCAAGATTATATATACTTAGGTTCAGATGAGAATGCCCAGTACCACCCCAGTGGGTGGTTTACCATGTGAGTCATGGCATTTTTTTTGAATCCTTCATGGCCCATTTGCAGACATGACCCCTCAGGCTGGGTGTGAAGGCTCTAATGACTCCCCTATGTCACAGGGTCCTTTAACACCCAGCTTGTAGCGTGAGATGTCAGGTGTGCCCTGGGCAGCTGCTGCAAATGATCCATTATTAACAGTTCATGAGAAATGACAAAAAGGGTGTAGAATGCACAGTTTTGGTTACACCCACACAGTGATAAACTGGTCCCAGCCACTCTAACAAGGACAAAGTGTTCCTTGACAAAACCTAGAGATTTCAGAAGAGGCCATGATATATTTGAGTAGCTGCTGGGAAGCTTCAGTATTGCTTGGTCTGGAATTTAGGCTGTCTTCTCCCTGTCTTGCTCCTGAAAAATCCTGGCACCCTGGGCTTCTATCCTATAGGGTCTACACTTTCCAGTGACATTGGTTGCCACTGGTTTGGGGACAATATTAGTTACAGCTAACTGTAATGTTTAAAATTTAATGAGTCTATGTGAAGTTATGACATTTGAAACTCTAAGATCAATTATGTAATGTGAATCTAATTTCTTGAGGGAATAATAGCAGGTAAGACATTGCTTTGTAAGATGTGTTGCATAACAGCAAATCTTTATGTAGAAAAAAATGTTCTCACAAAATATTGTCAGCATTGATTTCTAAAAAGCTTGTAAGTAAACACAAAACAAAACCAAACACAAACAAAACAAAAACAAATGCAAAGAAACAAAACCCACAGAAGCCAAATCCAAAACAAAACACATGAAACAAACAACGAAACCAACCAATCAAACAAACAAAAAACCTCAAACCAAAACAGAATATAGGTACAGATTTTACAGAATTTCATGCATAGATCTGAACAAATTCTCATAGTAAAATACAGAAAACAGAAAAATTACCCAAATCGAATAATCCAGGCCACTGACCTTTCATAGTCATGAAGGACAATGAAAAAAACCCCCAAAAAATGGAAATTATTCATCCTGATTTTTCTCCAAAAGCTTGTGTTATGAATTTGATGGTACTTTAATCGCCAGTTATACAGAGGAAGGAATGTATCTGCATCTTTGGATAAGAGTTTTCTATTTAGAAGTGTGACAGTAAAAGCAGAATATTGAAGTTTTTATATGTCTAATAAGATGAAGTTTATCACATCCAGTGTAGTAGAGTGTTTGTGAGTGCAAATCAAAGTAAACTGCAAGGGGCTTCAAAGTGTCTCTTATGTGAATGAGCTAGGGGCAGCTCCAAAGAAACATACTGAAGGGAGAATGAGTCTGGTTTTGTGCACACTTGAATGCATTCTTCTTTTGGTTTTCATATTTTTTTCAATCTTTCAGATTCTGAGCATATGTTTTATTCTAAATTTTTCTACTTAGGCCTAGTAAAATTTTGGCTTCAAGGGAGAAAATCTCACTGTCAATAAAGGGCAGGAGGATGGAAGTACAGATGGAGGGGGAAGAACCGGATGATTTAAATGTAATTCTTCCAATTCAGTCATCATGTATAAGTAGGGATGTGAAAATTGTGTAATAGTTTGATAACTCTGCATCTCAGATGATAGGAAAAAAAAAAAAGTGAGATGACTGTGAGGGTTAATCCAATTTGTACACTTCTTGTTTTTGTTTTTTTTTAAAAATAGTTTCTAAAATAACATATCAAATCCCAGATGACTCCCTCTTGTTTTCTAACCATATAGAACACAGGAGAAAGGGACATGATTGCAAAATTATCAGTGATTTCAAACTAGATTGATAGAACAGCTGAGACCTTGGAGGACAGAATAGATATTGAGGTAGGAGTAGACAAGTAGATTGTGGAGCTCTGGACAGTCTTTTGGAAAATGTGCATGTCAAATATATCAAAGAAGTAAAAAACTTTAACAAGTACATGGCAGGAGTCTGGATTGTTTCCAGGTATCATGCATGAAAATTCTTTCTTGTTCCTCACTTTTGTGACAACTGAAATTTCAAAAATTAAGGAACTTGATATAAAAGTTTGTTTGTTAAATAACAAATGAGGGGTTTTCTACTGAAAATTGTTTGAGGGATTTTGCAGGTGTTAGTTTTTCCAAGTCCCCTAACACCCTGTTAAGATACTAAACAAAGTTAGAGAAAATTGTGGAAAAACATATTCTGTCTGATTTTTTTTCTTTCTGCGTGCTATATGAAATGACTATTTTTCTGCATGTCTGGTATGCTGAGCAGGATCAGGATGTATACTCTTCTAGTGCCACCATCCATGAAATATTAGACACATCATTTACAAGTGGCAGAATGCAACCAAACCATGAGGGGGTAAAAAAGTAAACTCCAAACAGTATAAATAAATTTGTGATTTCAAGAAAGGTCATTCCATGTTAGATTTATACATTAAACTGTAAGAAAACACTGGCAAAATCACTGATTGAGGATATGAGGGAGGAGTTATTTCCTATTGGTTCCTGTTCTGTCTTTTAGTCCTATGAAACTTCTAGTCAATTTCATTCGCTGAATTGCTAGATTTTGTATTCTTAAAAAGACTGCAATAAAATATTACAGCTGAAAAATAAAGTTATAATTAATAAGAATAACCTGCAGCAACAAAAATTACATAATACTAGATTTTTTACTTGATTGCATTATCATGACTATCACAACATCCTATAAGGAAGCATTGTTTTAAAGGGCTCCAAAATGAGAAGAGTCAGGTTATTGCCCTTTTCTTAAATATCTGGGCTCATATTCTTGTCTCTCTAAGATACAATAAAGATACTATTAAGACTGAATGTTCAGGAGATAAAAAAGAAAAGTATTGAAAGGAAGAGAGGTAAAAGATGATAAAATTGACACCAGTAAGCCATTCTACATCTCTCTTATGCCCTTCAGAAAGAAATATATGAAACCTTACAAAGTTATGGAATTGAAAATTCCTATCATTGTGCCACACAAAATATAATCTGATTTGGTTTCTTCTCCTGAATTAGAGGATCATAGAATATATTAGTCTGAGATAAATAAAGATTGACACTATCCATAATAATACATCAGAAATATTAATCAGAATATATTAGAATATGAATCAGAAATATCAATATTTTCGACAGTATATGTCAGGCTTGAAACAACCATCTTTGACACCAAAACTAAAAATAATGGAGATACTCAGACTGGCCTCTCAGGGTTCATGACAAGTCAGTGACATGACTTCTGACTTTGTACTTTAGGTATGTTTGTACTGGGACCATCTTCAGCTCAAGCCCAATAATTTTGCACAAGCAATGCAGTAATTTTGACTAGGTACTACAACACTGTTTCCAAACACTGGCTTTTTAAATCTGAACTGAAAGC
The DNA here is from genome assembly GCA_035222235.1 of Margarornis squamiger. Lineage (NCBI taxonomy): Eukaryota > Metazoa > Chordata > Aves > Passeriformes > Furnariidae > Margarornis > Margarornis squamiger. The sequence goes on along the minus strand of JAWWTY010000205.1, from coordinate 10,411 downwards.
TCATGTGCAGGATATTTCTTCTCTCTGTATCAAAAAAAAAAAAAAGAAAACCTTAACTTGAGGAATTCTGGTTTGAAAACACTGACAGGTTCTCCCAGCAGATATAGCAGTGCTATGTGCTTCAAAATTTTTGCTTTGAAGTTATTATTTTAGTAGCTTCAGGAATTTCTTTGTCTTTTACCAGACAAAAAAATAGACCATAATGGTTGAATACAGAACATAATTGTTTTACAGAGTGGAAGTCAGGCATAAAAAGAGTAAAAGTAAAATGCAGTAGTATTCCATTAATCACTGTCTTAAAGGAAGGCAGAAGCAAGTTTTCTCCAAACACTTAAAAAAATCCGAATTCTTTCTTAATACACAATATAAATTCAATGTACTGTACCTTACTACTATAAAATGGCCTTACAGATAGAAATGTACAGAAGTATAAAAGATATTATGTAGAAAGAGAACTTTTTCTAATGGAAGAATCACTGAGTCTCTGTAAAACTTCCCATAAAAATGATCTTATTACTCAGCATAATAAGAGTTTCCAAGATCTTTTCCTTGAAAAGAACCCCTTGAAATATATCAATAACAGATATTATACTCAGATTGAAATTTTTAAGAATATAATCTTAAATTAAATAAGGACTGGCAACCTGGCATGAAAGTTAAAGTATGCATGCAGTGCCTTAGAACAGTGATTTTCTGAATTGTCTGCTGATCACACTACATAAGCAAATTCCTCCCTTGCTTTTAAAACATTTATATGTTTTGCCATTTTAAATTGGATTAGAGAAAGGTGGAATTCAAGGTCAGTATGAGCTGAGTACATATATTTGGTATATTTATTCTTAAAAAAAGTTCTGATAACCCTCTCTCTCATCTGAAGATTTAAAAATATTAGGCCAAAGTGTATGACTTGCAAGACACTTCAAGATTCTCAACAAATTTTTTATTGTTGCCCAGGTTTTTGAAGAATAACAGGAGAATTTTTTGTCTATTTCTTCATACCTTCTTCCTTAGAAATTGTGGATGGTACATAAGTTGCATTAAGTTACATTATATATTTACAGAAAAAAAAAAAATACGCTGCATTTATAAAGTGTGCTTGCACTTGTCATCAGTGACCTTTTCATGGAGCTGTTATTCATAGTGGATAATAAATTAGTCTCACTGACATGAACTAAAACAGATCTTCACAAAGATTTTAATAGTGCTTTATTTTCTTTTTATGTTTAACATTTTTCTTTTTTTTTTTTTTTTTTTTTTTCCCAGTTGGTACAGTTTCTCTAAAGAAGCAGCAGTAGAACTGTTCATCTACATCCTGTATTGATATATTTCAATAATTTTCCATCAGAACAGCACTGAAGAAGTCAGGTCAATGATTTGCTCAGCCTAGTGGTGGAACTGAGAGATGAAGCTGAAACACTAAGAAGTAATAGGGACTCTGAGGAAGAGACTGACTTGTGGAGCTGTGCTCTACCGTGCCTCAGACAAAAAGACCCACAAGTCACTTAATAAGAAGCAATGGATTCCCTACTCTCTCACCACCAGGCAGAAAGAGGGGACCTTAGAGACAGAGGGGAGTGAAAATGGCTTTCTGTTTGGCATGGCAAGTGAATCCCCTCAACTCCAAGGGTGCCTTTACACAATAAGTATGAGGCCCTGGAATCCAAGGACCAGGGAAATGAGAAAGTGATGAAGGTCCGTCTGAGTTGGAGGGATTACCTAGGGCAAAGCAGCATGCTCCCCCACATCACAACCTCCTCAGGTTAAAAAAAGAAGAGTAAGAGTCATGGATGACTCCATTTTGAGAAGAATTGAAGGCCTAATGTATTGACTGGAGCCAACCAATTGGGAGGTGTGTTGCAGCCCTGGGCCCCAAGTAAGAGACATCATCAAGAAACTTTCCAGGTTGATATGGACCACTAGCTATTACTCACTACTGGTTTTCCAGGTGGGTACTGATGAAGTCTGAGACAGAAGGACAGAAGGCTGTGGAGAATAAAAACTGACCTCAGGGCCTTGGCACAAGTCTTCAATACATCTGGAGTTCCAGTTGTGTTCTCTTCTGTCCTGTCAGTTGCAGGGAATGATGCAGCAAGAAACGGGAAAATTATGCCAGTGTCTGGCTTTGAGACTGGTGTTGCCAGCAGAAATGTGTCTTTTTTTTTTTTTTTTTTTTTTTTATCTTGGGTCAGTTTATACAGCAATAAGCTTGCTGGCTTATTGCCAATAAGCTTGGTGGAGTCTACTGGTCTGAAAGGGAAAAAATGGTATTAGCTCTGAAGCTAGCAGGGGTTCTTGATAGACCTTTAACCTAGATTGAAATGGGTCAAGGACATAGGCAGACTTGACAAATGTAAAGGTGTGGGAAGGGGAGAACTTTTGCAACTACACTAATAGAATAAAGTGGGGATACCTTGAGCAAGAACAAACAGCCAAAGACAGGACTATGGGGCATCTCTTTGCACCTCCACTGGGATATTTACACAATCAAATACTTCTATGAAGTGCCTGTACACCAATGCATGCAGTAGGGAGAACAAACAGGAGGAACAAGAGATCTGTGTGCAATCAGAGATCTTTGACCTGATTGCAGTTATGGAGATGGGGTGGGATAGCTCACATAACTGGAATGTTGTTATGAAAAGCTACATGCTCTTTAGGAAAGATGACCATGAAGACACAGTGACAGAGTTGCCCTCTATGTGAGGCAACACTTGGAATACATGGAGATCCATCTAGGAGTAGATGATGAATTAATAGAGAACTTACGGGAACACAGTAAAGGTAACATTGTTGTGAGTGTTTGCCATGGGCTGCCTGAGCAAGAAGAGTGTATTTTGGTATGGTTGAGAGGGACTTCATTTCACCATAGCAGCCTTCACAGTGCTGTGTTTTGAATTGACAGCTAGAAAGGTGTTGATAACAAAGCAGTGTTTTGGCTACTGCTAAGCAGTGCTGACCCAGCACCAGCACTGTCTCTCAACATTCCTTCTTTCCCGCCTCAAGGGCAAGATTCTGGAGAGGACACAGGTAGGCCAACTGACCAAAACTAACCAAAGGGAAATTCCATACCATATGTTGTCAGCTAAGGTATGAAAGCTAAGAAAAGGAGCAGGAAGGGAGAAGCATTTGTTATTTATAATGTTTGCCTTCTGAGCAACCACTATCTGTGCTGAAGCCCTGCTTCCTGGGAAGTGGCCTGACATCACTTGGTAATGGGAAGTAGAGAATAAACCTTCTTATTTTCCTCTGAGTTTGTGCATGCACAGTCTTTTAGTTTTGCTTTAGTAAACTGCCTTATTTCAAATTACGAATTATTTTCCATGTTATTCTCTCTCCCCTGTGCAATGGGGAAGAGGAGTAATAGAGTGGCTTGGTGGAGACCAGACATTCAGTGAAGGTCAACCCACCACAAGGAGAAAATGGATGAGGACTTCTACAGGCAACTCAAAGCAGCCCAAAGTCACAGGCACTGCTTCTTGTGGGGAACTTTAACTACCCTGACATCTGCTAGAGAAAAAACACAATAAAACAAACAGTTCAGAAGGTTCTTGGAAAGCATAGGTGACAACTTTCTGTCACAGGTAGTGGAGGATTCCACAAGGAATGGTGTGC
>JAWWTY010000204.1:0-17637 GCA_035222235.1 Margarornis squamiger | reverse complement strand
TCCAAATTTAAGGAGAGGGATTATTTTTTATTTCCTGGCCAACATTTATATCTTAGTTTTTCTCTCAAACTAAGACAGACCTAAACTGTCATCCCTTCTTATGGTTTCCTATGACTCCTGTGGTTAAAAAAACCCAAAAACTTGAGCAGCCAGAATCAATCACTCCTAGGGTTTATTATAATTTCATGGTCAATGTTTGCGCCACAGATCCAGAGATCTTTGGCAGCGGCAGAGAGGAAAAATGAACCTGCCTGAGCCTCCAGCAGAGCCTGTCGCAGTATTAAGCTTGCCTTTAGACCCAGATTTCAAGGACACCTCATTGTTTAGGTGCTGATATTACTACTGCTAGATACAAACAAGGCAAACCTCTACTGTCTTTCAGCAACTACTCAGAAATCATGAAATTCAGCATTAAGAAATGCCCACATTGATATGTAGCGGCTCTTGATGCCTCACAGCAGAGCACAAAGCTATTCTCTGTGGGAAACTCACCTCTTAGTCCTCTCATTTCTTGAAAGGAAACATGTTTTGTAAAATGCCTCTCTAAAGTCTCAGAAAATGTTGTGAGCAAGATGATGGAATTTTATATTCAGGAAAGATGGTGAAGTCCTGGCTTTGCTTTAAGATAATGGTGAAACCGCCAACATAATCGCCCTCACTCAGATGAGGAATTGAATGACACAGCATGAGTAAGGTGTCTGAAAACAGACTTGTTTCCTTAGCAGCTGAAGCTATCACAGTGGTTTCTGAAGTATCTAAGCACTAAGTGATGGGAAACCAGAGAATGTCAAGGCTGAAAAACTTGTCTTTCCAAGTTCTGTGCCTCAGTTTCTCCACATGCAAAGAAGGGATGACCCTGCTCGGCTATTTTACCAAAATGTTTTCTAACCTGTGGCTGAATATTGAGAGTTTCTTGCAGAAAAATGTGTGGTGGTGGCAGTGTATGCTGCTGAAATTGATTGTTCATGAGGAAAATGCTGCAGAAAGGATCTTCAGCCTGAGCAAACCTGCAGTGTAGCTGGGCAAGACAGTCAGAAAGATGTGGGGAAGAATATATTGTTACAGCTGGAGGGCAGAGAGGATATGAGAAGGTACAAATGCACTGCAAAACACATGAACTGAACACAGCACCCCACTGAACTGCTCACCCCTGTTCTTGGTGAGGCCGTGTGGAATCTGCTTTGCAGCCCTTGAGGAGCTTGAGATGCACAAACTGCTCAGCAGTCACCTCTACTCAGGCCCTAGTGCCATGTGACTTTTTTCTTCCTGCCTGCAAATTCACCTTTTTTGGCACTTGCATGGTCTCTTCAAAAGTACTGGTGTTTCCATTACCTGCCTGCCTCCAGGTGCAGTCAGGAGGCCAAATTTTGCATGGAGGCTTTAGTTGCTTCGCTCTCTGACAGCACGGAATTTATGGCATTTCAATGCACTAGTTGTTCCCTCTCTTCATGAGCAAACTCGCTGTACAAAAGGTTCAGGGCACAGCTGCCAGCTTGGTGAAAAAGAGCTGCCTGCTCAAGGAGCTGTTCCTGCCACTCTGCCACCGCCTCGGAGCAGGCGGGTGGGAGCTGTTCCTCCTCAGTTCTCCCACTGATGCACTGTGCCCACAGAACTACACTGTACTTCATTTCTGGCATCCAGTGTAAACCATACCTTGGCTATTTTTCATTTGTTATTATCGTCTGCTGTGGGCTAGTGACTGGAAATCATTTTCTGCCCACGACTGACAGGGATAATGTGATTCAGAAGAGGAGCTGTTTCTCAAAATGTCCACAAGGCTGGGTGCAGTGGCTGTTTGATTTCAGTGGGGTCAGATTTGGTCCTCTAATTCCTAATATTTCCCCCTGCCATCCTCAGCAGGTTCAGAGAAGGGGAAAGGAGGCAGAATTACATCCTATAAAATTTTATTTCAAGAGCATCAACACAAATGATACCAACAATCCAAAAATCCCCAACTGCAAATCTACCACTCCTTTAATACATCTTAAATTCAGGCAGTCAAATTTTGTCTCCACCATAGGCTCAGAATTTTGTTTTAAATAGTGACAGTGAAAAGGGGAACATATCCATCTACCATTGCAGTCTTCTACATGAATTTTTTTGTGGTCTGTAAATACTAGCATTTTGTTTGGGTTTTTAAAAAAGAAAAATCCACCAGCCTGTGCCTATTTTTTCTTTCTGCAGTGCTCAGGCAGCTAATTTCTGCAGTTGTAGAGGATTTGAATGGAAAGCCATTAACAAGGAAATGGGATCCTTCCTCACTGAGTCTTGTCTCAGTGTTTATTTTGTCATGACATCCTCCAGTACAGGAGACTGAGGAAGAAGCTGTTACATCACTCTGATTGAGACAGGCTGCTACCTGCCTGTGGCTCTGCGTATTCTCCATCTTGCCAAGCACTTATCTGGATTGATGGAAGCTGAAGGTGTTTTTCAGGACCTCTTCAAAGTTCATGGCAAGTAAAACAAACGGCAGGCCTAATTTCTCTTGTCTCTATCACCAGTTCAAGTCTCCATCACCTTCATTATATGGATGTTCAATGGCCTGAACAAATCTTTTCATTTGCTCACACTTTTATTTTTACATCCAAATGATCACACCTTTTTCTCTTTCAGAAATGAGTTGAAGTAAAACTTTTCAAGCTGTTTATAAGACTTAAAGCAAGAACTCTGCTTCTCTGTGCCATTTTAACCTCAGTGCATTCAGGGCCAGCTGCTGTCTGACCTGTGCTGTGCTAAGGGGGTACGGAGGGGGCTTAGCAGGTCCAGAATTCCAAACATGGATGTTTGCCACCTCATAAAATGTGGGAAAACATAAGCTTCTAAACATGCCTACCTTGCACGTTCATCCTTCATCTCCATGGTGATCTCTGTTACCGTGAAGGTTCCTGTTCTTTTACAGGTTTTGAGGTTGTGTGTTCTCTCTGCTTGTAATCTTTGAGCCCTTGCAGATTAGAAATGCAGTCCTGGAGCCCCAAACTGCGCTGACAGATTTGCTGCTTGGCAGGTGAATGGTATTGAGAAGAAAAAAGGGACTCTCGGGACAAATGTAACTAATCTTTCTGTAAGAGCAGAGAGATTTTAAAGTCTGAGGAATGAACTCTGCACTGGGGACTCAATTCTAGGTTCTTGCCTTGGCTTTAATGTGGTGTTGTGGAAAAGTGTTTTATTTTCTGTGCAGCTTTGATGTTGTGCAGCTGCCTCTCTGCGTGCAGTAGCTCACTGAAGCACTTAAAAGCAAAGCATCAGGGCCTGTAGCCTTTCACTGAACCCACACTTTGAGGCAGCAGAGTGGGCATGGCAGGGCTGCAGTCAGAGCTGTGTGTTGCTCTCTCATAGTGGTCCTTGGTGCAGCGCTGGTGGAGCTCATGGAGTTTGCCCACCCACTTAGAGATGCAGCAGCCTGAGGGTGTCTCCAGCTGAACAGGCACCCTGCTGATGTTCATGAGACAGGGCATTCATAAAAAACAGCAGCTGGGCTCAGTTTTCAAAATTATTTATGTTAAATTCTGGTAAATCTGGGGACAAGGCTCTGGCCTTTGGGTTCCTATGTAACTCTTAGGAATGTGAGAAGTGTATTTGCATACACTGGGTTAGCAAGGTGCCTCAGTGGCCCTGCTTCAGGGTCTTTATTTTTTCTTTTTCTTGCTTCTCCTGTGTCCATCTGCTCTGAGACTTTGTGTTTGTGAAGGGTGTCCTGAGGTGACAAGTTTTTTTGCTTTGGTTTTGTTTCTCACTCCCCTCTCCCTGTTAAAGAATAACAATTCCATTTTGGTAAAGCAAATGAAAGCAGACTTGCACTGGGCAGCAGGAGGTGACAGCTGGTTTCCCTGCATCCCCAGATGAGATGTGGCTTCGTGTGGCTGCTCTCTTCAGGTAGTCAGAGCAAACAGACGGTGAGATGCTGTGCTTGGCAGCGAGCTAAAGCCTGCAATTAGCCAATATGCAATTAACCAGATTAGCAACATGGGGAACCAAGGGGCCTTAGTTTAGAAACACATGATCCTGAATGAATTAGGAGGCATTGTGCTAGAGGTTTAGTGAAAATGTGAAGCTCCTAGGTGTCTCAAAAATGAGCACTGATACAGTGAAATGGCATTGCCAGCACTGAGAAGTGTGACTCTCATTAAATCACAAAAAATGGCAGAAGTAGAGCAAAATTGTGCCAGATACAAGCACCTCACAGCACCAGTCTCCAGGGAGGACCCACAAACTGGAACAGAGACCTTTGTGAGGCAGCAGAAGATCAGCCCAGTTTAGGATTGTCTGAAGCCCCTCTAACACTTTCTGCTGATTCAGGGCACGGTAGACAGCCCTTTGCCTCCTAATTCATTCAGGATCATATGGTTCTAAAGCTGAGCATATTTGCCTACATCCCTTTATATCACGAGTGTCCAAGAAGCATCCTGATACCTTTTTTGAAGTCTTTATAGGAGTTAAAATATTCTCTGAGTCCTTATGCTTTCCCAGACATACATCAATTTCTAGTCCACTGCTATACTGAAGAAGCACTGCTCTACTGAAGAGGTACTGGAAATAGGCTTTTGTCTCATCAAAGTCTAATCTAGAAATGTGTCTGAGGTAGGTGGTAGATAGATAGGTTTTCATTGCATAGAATTATGGTTATTCAGAATAGAGATAATTTTATAATTCCATGGAAGAATTTGAGAAAAATATCAAATGTGCCATCCTAGAACCTAATTTTAGCTGAAACAAGCATATTTCCAATGATCACATCAATTTTGTGGAATCACTGTGTTTTCCATCACAAAAAATTGGTGAATGGTGGGCAAGGTACCATATTCATCAGTCTGAAAGACCCTGATGCTCACATGTAAAACTGCGATAATGTTTATCTGGAAGCTCATAATACAGTACCTGTGGGTTTTGACTTCTTTTTGAAATGCCTCAGCATTTCAGCTGACCCTGTCCCAGCTGTTACCCTGCCACAGACAGTTGTCACCTGAAGAGACAAGCTGTGTTTTGCTGGTCTCTCTGCAGTTAATTTATTGAGGTTTGGAGTGCTCAGTTTCCCAGTGTATTTTAATCCTGTGTGTGTCACCTCATGAAGAGATGTTAAGTGCCACTTGTGGCAATTCAAACTGCTATGGACTCTTTAGAGGGAGGATGTAGTACAATTCTGAGTCCAATGTATTGCTGTCATAATTTTCTCTTGCTTCTCAGTCTTTGTGTTTATGCTTTAAAGTGGTCATTTCCTTCCCCATTTTCTTTCATGAGCTCTGCTTACAAAACACATCTCCTTTAAGGAAAATGAAGCACTGTTTTCCTCAGATTTTTGTTTCAAGTATTGGTTTCAACACACAGAGGTCCAACAGTATTCCACAACAGGGCTCTCTGAGAATGTAGAGGCTGAAGCTACAGGTTTTGGTACTTTGTGTGTTCTATCTTAAAAGCTCCTCTCTGCTTGCCTTTTGTACCATTGAGGTGCATATCCTGCACAACTCCCTTGTCACTCTTTGAATAATTTGATTTAGTCTTCATCCCAACAGCTGGTGGAGGAACATTTGTAGAGAGTGGTACCCGTCTTCAAGTCCTTGGGACCCTGCTGATTAGGGGACAGATTCTAATGAATAAGGAAAAGGCAAGGAGTTCTGGATGCTCACAAAGGTTGGGCAAAACAGAGGCAGACATAGCAGTATCTTTAGTCCTTTTGTTTTCTGTCCAGCCTTTTCCTCTCTTTTTCTGTCCTTGGGAATTCAGGATTGATAAAAATGAACATTTTAAACATAAAAAACCTTCATACCCACCTTTTCTGTATGCTGGTATTCCAGCTCACATTAATTTTTTATCAATGGAGGATGCTTTGAAGAACAGCTTGTACTTGTTACTGATACTTGTGTCTTTCCTACCAGTCTGCAAAGCTTCATTGGAGTCTCCAGTATTAAATTAATAACCTGCTGCTGTTGGTCATGTAGCCAGAAGCTCTGTATAAGCTCACTGGCTTCAGACCTGTCTGCTGGGCTCTAATTAACATTTGACTGTGTGCTTGGGCCATTTCCCTCAGGGCCTTGGATGCTGTGCATTATTGATCTCCTTTACCCAATCCACAAACAAGGTTGCCATGGGAAAGCCCAAGGGCTCCCAATCCAGCAGAGGTTTCTGTGAACAAAAACAAGCTGTCTGTGTGCCAGGAGGCTGCCACGAAGGGCTGTGCTGCTCAGCAAGGGAAAGAAAGAAAACATGCTGAGAGGAATAGCTGAGCAGGTTTCTGGATACAAGCATGGAAGGTGGCAAGATTTCCATCACTGCTGTGGAAAGGGGGAAAACCCCTGTTTAGCCGTGTGCTCCAGCCTATGATGCCCTGAGGCTTCAAAGCAGAATGCAGAGGTTTGGCCAAATAAGCCCAAGATGATTTGCTGAAATAGTGGGGGCTTGCTTCACGTCTACAGAAAGGGGATTTCAAGACAATTTGTTTTGTTCACTTGTGATGGATGACTGGACTGTTCTTTGTTGGGGGAGAATGGGACTGCTGAAGGTGTTTGGTATGCTATGGATGGATGGATGAGAGAGAGGGTTTGACCTTGTAGCAAGGTTTATCCCATAGCTGTCTCAAGGAAGGACATGATAGTCATCAGCAGGTTGGTTTCCAGGATGCATGTGAGCACTTGGACACTGCCCCTTCCCCATGTACCATAATGTGTTATTGCAGGATGTGCAGGTGGCAGAAGAGCATGGCCCCGTGGGTGACACTGCTGGAGGTGAAGTACCTGTGACACAAGTTAGATTCAGGAGGGAGGGTACTCTGTTCCCTGAGGAAGGCTGCAATTTTTTTCTTCCTTTCAGAAAGTATGAAATAAAACTTTGGCTCACCATTTTTAGGGCTAAGTGTATAGGCCTTTCTCTTTGGTGGACTCTGTTGCATCACTTTCAGTATTACTGAGCCAAAAGAAAGGACAGTAAGCAGGTGCTCAGGGAGGGAGGCTGGACATTAGATGGTCCTGCATGGTCTTACTCTGACCAGCTGACCAATTTTGCTCTACTTTTGTCACTTTTGGTAATTTAACGAGAGTCACACTTTTCAGTGCTGGTAATGCTATTTTGCTTAAAAAGTGCTCATTTTTGAGATACCCAGAAGCTTAACTTTTCCACTAAAGCTGAGCTGGCAGGTTGTTGCAGGACCCTTAATTAAAGGGAAGGACCAAACACTGTACTGGGGAAAGTCCTATGAAGAGCTACTGACACCACTATTTTAAGGCAACATCTCTAGCTGATGGCTGTACCAGCTGTGATAGATGCATATGTGTATAGGAAGAAAAATTCCCTACTTTAAAGCATTTATTGCCTCAGAAGAAAGTATGGAGAAAGATGAACAAGCAGCATTTCTGCTTTCCTTGCTTTGCTGATAAGAGCTGGAGTGGATTCAGTCTTGCCTGCAACACAGCTGAGACAGAATTTTCCTTATGTTTCCTAAGGTCTAAAGTAGTGCTGGAGTCTGAGAACAGTCCTCTACCTCCTTTTTGTAGCAAAAGGGAGAAGCCTTTCAGGAGAATCCTCCTGTTTGATGCAGGAGATGTCACATTTGGAGACCCATTTGCTGCAGTCAGCTCATTTTCTGCCATTCTGAGATATATATAGGGTTATTTTCTCACATATCTGATTACTCAGCCTTGGAGAAGCTCAGAGAATTCTGTAGTTTAAGGTGACTCATTGTAAGGCTGAATCTTTTACTCCTACAGTGCTGGTAGCAACCGGGTGACTTGGAAGTGACAGGAAGATGATTCCCTTTGGCTTTGCTGCTGCTTTTCCCAAGTGTGGTGACAGTCACCTTCCCAAGTCACAAAAGGGGGTGTGTGCTGCCTTTGCTAGTTGGAGAAGGATTGCTAACTCCTGCAGATGGGTTTTCTGTGGTTTCCTTGCCCCCTCTAGGAACTGAATAATTGTACATTTTTACAGCTAAAGAGCCCTTCCCAATTGCCTGTTGACTTGCAGGCTGGATACAGTTGCTCAAGACTCTGAATTCCTTGACTCATACTAGTCACGTGGGTACCTCCATCCAAACCATCGTAAAGACGTGGGCTGAGAGATTAACAGAGAACCTCATGTCAGCCCTTGCACCTCTGCACAGGATTTCTCTTTTTGTGTGCATGAGTGTTTATAAAAGCAGCCAGTAGTGACCTTGTTATGGAAGATTTCCATATTAGACATGGAAATGAGGAAATTATTATTATTTTTACATTTGAAAGTAGCTTTTGAGTGAGCATAACAACAACAAAACCACACACAATAGCAAAGCTAATTTTCTGCTCCGCTCTGCATATTGCACAATTATCCACAGCACAGGGGAGAGGTATAAAATATTTGTATTGGGGGTGGTGGAGAATTACAGTTTGGCAGCATTTAGTGGAAATCACAGAGACTGTGGCCATGCCACTTTGGAGGAATTAGTTCTCCTCTTTTCCTAATTTTGCCTGAATGTGCTGCTTTCTGTAGGGCTGGTATGAATTTACACTGATCTAAAGAAGAGGGGCTTCAAGCTCACACTGGAACAATTTACCATGCAGAGATGTTATCAAATACTGCAGCAAAGAGGGTGGAAGCCTTCCCCTCCCTCTTCTCAGTTTCCAGCAGATGCACACTTTGCTGTTTGCTTGTGCACTGTGAGATGCTCCTTGCACAAGGAACACGAGCAGGCAGTGAGGGACTGGGAGCATGTTTCAGTTCAGTGTGTGCCCTTGCCTGAAGGTCTGGGTTCTGCTGAGGTCCCTTGGATGCTTGCAGCACCCAGGGAGCTGCCTGCCAGCTCAGCAGGCACAAGATATTCCTTGCCTCTCATGCTCAAGATTTCTTCAGAGAAGTGGTTGCTATGCAGCCTTGTTTATTCCTGGTATGTGGCACTGTCCACCTGCAGAGCTCATACACCTGGAAGGGGGAGCCTACTGTCCTGGTGGAGGAGAGGTCCAGCTGGACAAATGGCTATCCCTGCTTCCAGTTTGGGAATCACAGGGTCTGAAGCAGAAGAAATCCTTGCCCCTTTGTGGGAGGCAACCTGCTTTATAGATCCCGGAGGGATTACAAGCTTAACAATGTGGAGCTAGATTTCCAAAGTGAAGGACACTTGTGTTTGTGAAGGAAGTTAGTGAACAGCCCTGTCTTGTGTGCTTGTGCTTTCTCAGCAAGCTGGTGCTCTGGCAGGGGCTGGCAAGAGCCAGGCATCAGGGTTGCTTTTGCCATGCTCTGGTGGAGGTTTCTTGGTGCACGCATCTCTCCCAGAGAGCAAAAAAATCTGAGAGAAATATTTGATGATTTTTCCTTTTATCTTTCTCTTTTCAAGAAGTCTTTAAAGCTGCAGGAGGGAAGCTCCTGCCAGGTGACACCAGCTGTGTGCCTGGGAGTTTAGGTGTCATTAAAAGAGACACAGTCCTCCGAGGTGTGGAAGAAGATCAGTGCTTGCGGTAGTGGATGGAAGGAGGAAAGAGAAGGGCAGACAGGGTTGCTTGTTGGCAGGGAAGCTTTTCATAAGAAGAGCAACAGGCTGGCTTCTGCCACACTGTCGGAGGCAGAGGAAGAGCTCCTACCTTGGGTCAGGTGCTGCCTTTGGGCTCTCAAGGTTCTCTTTCCTGCTGTTCGAGGACAAACGGGCAAGTCCCAGCTCACCTCCTGCTCAAAGTCCCCTTGCTCTGACTCGGACCAAAAAGCAAAAACTCCATCTTTGCCTTTTCCCAGGCTCACACTGTTATTCTCCAGGTAGCATCAATGAAGTCTGGACCCAAATCAAGTTTCTATATTGGCCCCTGCTGAGATTTAGATCAGTGTTATATGGCTCCTGGGCTAATCCCTGCAGGATGGTTAAGTCTGCTCTTGCCAGTTGTTTCAACTGCTGTGTTTCACTCAGCTTAACATTGACACTTCACTCCAAAGGATGTAGGGGACAAGTGGAATTATTTTACTCCAAGCAAAGACAGGAGAAGCAAACTTTAGTGAGCTTAAAGGATGTCTGATGCATAAATGCCTAGTCTCAAAGTACTCTCATTCTGATGAAGAAACTTGCCTTCAGGTTAGCTTCTGTTTTCAAATTATTTATTAGTAACAGTACAAAACTCTGAAAGTTTCATGTGGGAAAGATGTAGTAGGGTGAGGAGGGAAGATCCACATGACAACACGTCCTGTATTTTTTTTGTGGTGTGGAGATGCTGGCCTACCACAACAGCAGAGGGAGGACAAACCAAACTCTCTGAAGGATTGAGATGCAGAGACTCTGCTTATTAACGGAGTTGTTTGCTGGTTCCTTTCCCCTTCTGTTTCTGTCTCTCTCTCTGGAGAGAATGCTTTTTCTTTACTTACTTTTCTTCCCCTTTCTTCCTGGCAATATCTGTACTCCCTCACCCCTAACAATTTAACAAGCTATGTCTCTGCTACTGTAATGACAACAGTAGCCATTCATATTTCTGTATTATCTGTCACCCCAGAGCCTTTGAGAGCTTTGCAAAGCTTCCAATCATCATTTGCATTTTCAGCTGGAGATAGTGCCCTGTGAGAAACTAAAGTTCGCTTACTCAAAATCTGTCACCTGCAGAGATCCTAAACATTTTTCTGGCCTTAAGATTTATAATTCTCTGCAGGCCAGGCAATGAATTGGCAGCAGAGTTAGCCCTACTTCTGCAGACTTTCACTTTCATTCTCTTATTTGGCTTTGTTCACTTTTGGACATTGGGAGTGATGGCATTTGGGAAACGCGGTGTTTTCCATCAGGTCAGTGGGACAGACTATCACAAGGTTTTGTCAGCGTGCTCCAGTGTGTGGCATGTTCACATCTGGAGGCTCTTTTTTGTCTCCCTTCATGTAAGCATTTCAGTTTGCTGCAGAGACAGCCTATTACTCCTTTACCTCTTGGTGGCTTCCAGTTCTCCCAAGGCAGATGCTGGAAAGCAGGTGTTTGTCCTGCATTGGGTCCTCTGAGCACCACGGTGTGGGTCTCTGAGCATCCAGTCAGGTGCAAGACACCCTCTGCAGGCATCAGACTGTGAACACTTAGGCACTCTAGGGATTTAAATGCCTGTGGAGTTATGTGACACCTTGTAGGTTAGGTGAATGGAGGCTTTAAATATTTCAGTGATGCCTGAATGGTGGACCTGGGCCCTGAAAAAGACAGAGATGCTTAAATACTGTAAAGACTGGGGAATAAATTCTGAGCAGTGGTAACTGTTTTATTTCAAGGTTCCTACAGCAGTAACAACAGTACTAGGACTTGAGTGGAATAGATAAAAGAGCGGTAAAATGGACACTTAAACTGGTCACTTTATAGGATATGCTCCTGCTTTTGCACATCAGCCTTGTACCTCATGCTCCCCATGCATGTCCTCATTCTCGTCATGAAAAACTTCAATACAAAAGTCAGATCCTGTGCTGCATCTGAATGAAATTGCTTCAGATCATTGAGAATTTTCCTGGTAGAAATAGGACAAAACCCTTAGGATGCGCACTCACAGTTATCTTGAATTTCTAAAGCTGTTTGTGAAAACCTGCTGTAGTTGGAGTGCTTGGAGTTGGATTGGACCTTTATGAAAGGTGTGGAACAGTATGCAGAGCTGTACCAGGAGAAAACTATTGGCCAGGGTTCATGTTTTAGTAGCCCTCGGGGATAACTTCACTCAGGAGAATGGGGTGGGAGACCACTCTCCCCAGGGCTGCTGAGAGGAGGGTACTAAGGAAGAGGAGCCTGATATTTCTAAGGAAAATTCTTTTACAGCAATCTAACATGAGTCAACAAACAGCTGACCTAATGTTTCAAGACATGGGCCAAAGGGGAAACCTTTCAGTGCTTTTGGTCAAGGCTGGGCTGTGCTCAGGGCAAAGGTGTGTCCATGTACTCGGCTCCTTCTCTCCTCACTGTCTCTGGCCCACAACTCCAACAGAAACCATCA
Organism: Margarornis squamiger; assembly: GCA_035222235.1. NCBI lineage: Eukaryota > Metazoa > Chordata > Aves > Passeriformes > Furnariidae > Margarornis > Margarornis squamiger. The sequence continues at coordinate 5,758 of JAWWTY010000204.1, read as the reverse complement.
CAGCACTCAGTGGGAGCAAACCTGTGTACAGCACTCAAAATAACTGTGGTGTCCAGCACTATCCGTCATTAGATTTGGAATGAGAAATTGTTCAAGTGCTTTTTGAAGGAGCTAATGAGGTTTGGCATTCAGATTAGCTTATTCCTAACTCTTGATTTGCTGCCCTGGGTAAGCTGCTGCTTGTGGTAACTCTTGTTTCACAGCTGAGCAACCCTGCTTTGCTGAGGAGCAGCCATTACGGGAGCTTTTGATAGGGGCATTGAACCTTTCAGATCTTCCATATGAAAGCTGAGGGCAGAACTTGTAAAAAAAGCATTGCGTGGGCGATGCTTTTAACATTGCATCTTTTATCTGTACTCCTTGCCATGTGCAATAAATATTTGAGGAAGTAAGTTTGCTGCTTCAGAAACTCCTCAAAACACTAAGTTCTATGGTAAGAGAAAACAGATTTTGGATGTATAATCTCACTTGTATTCTTTGTGCAGAAAAATGACAGAGCACTTCTTGCATGCTGTGTGTCTAACCTAAGTGACTTTGACACCAAGAACTTAGGAAAGTGGGGAGAGATGCAATTAGTAGCGAAGGATCTGCAGTAGGATTCTCCCACAGGCCTGGGGAAACTGCCCCATTCCTCTGGGTGATGGCTTTTTACTCTATATAAAACCTTCATGCTACAGATGCATTATGACCCTGTAAGCTGAAATCCACCGGTCAAAAAAGCCCCAAACAACTGTCATCACTCCAGTTTAATTTTACCCACCCAACAAGCCTTTGATGGGGGAGATACTGCATTCAACCTCCACAGTAGCTCCAATCCTGGTGGGCTCTGTGGGGTTGTTGGCATCAGCATGTTTCATATAACAATACTGTATGTTTACTGCACTGGAAACACAGCAGAGAAATAGCTTGTTGGTTGGGAAAGAAATGATAGCATTAAATCTCTGTTTTCATTTACCGAGTGCTAATGATCCTGAAAAGCTGAAAATTTCCTTTTGATTAACCCAGCAGAAGGATGACAAGGAGTACAGTCACTGTCTACTGAAACATCACCCGGGCCTAGAACTGTTCCAATGCAGCTGTGTTCATTTTTCCCTCTTCAGAAAGTCATCTTGTAACACCTTTTTTCACTCAGCAGTGAATGACTGCCACTGGCCTCCTCTGTACTGAGAATGGCACCAGCTTGTTTTCTGTGCTCCGATCAGCAGTGGCAGAAGATGAATCCTGCACAGTCGGTGCTCCCCAGGCTACAGGCATATTGCTTTGCCAGTATCATTCCACTTGCAGTGGTTTTGGTGCAACGTAGAGAGGGGTGGCCATACATAGCTTTACATTTGGGGTTTTCCATATCATGTAACTCTCCTTAGGATCTATGTCCTGAATTTAGGCAAATAAGCCTTTGGAGACCAGGAAGGTATGTGCCATAAGTAATGCCCTTCCTGATTATACTTTATAACATGCTACTCTGGTGGAACAACCTGGCAGAGGAACCAAACTGAGCCATGGAGAAGCCTGGCTTTGTGTTACAGGTAAGTCTGTGTCAGAAGCAGCTCCTATCCTAGCTACAGGATATGCCAATTTCTGCTACTTAACTTTCCTTTGGGCATTTTTAATACCTTAAGCAATGGGGCATGGTGAGCTTCATTTTGGAGGTGATCTTAACCAGGCAAAATTGCCACTGACATATTTCTTAGATATTATTCCTATGCAATGAGCCCTAGGAAAACATACCTGAATCCCTGCTTTATGTACTAGTCCCACAGAGAGCTTTGGCTGGAACACAGGGAAAAATGAGAGTTCATCATCTTTTAAAAAGGTGTGGGCAGTTCAGGAGAACTATAAGGACATCATGAGGTTATCCAGGGACAAAATTAGAAGGGACAAAGCCCAAGTTTGATCTGGCTACTGCAGTGAAGTCATAGAATCATGGAACAGCTTGGGTTGGAAGGGAACTTAAACATCATCTAGTTCCAACCCCCCAGCTGTGAGCAGTAACACCTTCCACTAGACCAGGTTTCTCAGGGCCCTATCCAACCTGGTCTTGAACCCTTCAAGGGATGGGGCATCCACAACTTCTCTAGGCAACCTGTTCCAGTGCTTCACCACCTTCACAGTAAAGCATTTCTTTGTAGAAACTTGTAAAAGACAATAAAAATGTTTATGTAAATATATCAGCAATAAAAGCAGGGCTAAGAAGAATCTCCATCCTTTATTGAATGTGGGAAGAAACACAGGACAAAGGATGAGGAAAAGACTGAGATACTTAATTCCTTCTTTTTCCCAGTCTTTAAAAGTAAGACCAGTTGTTCTCCAGATACATAGCCCCCTGAGGTGGAAGACAGGGATTAGACAGAATGAAGCTCCCATAGTCCAAGGGGAAACCTGCTACACCACTTAGACATATGCCAGGTGGGATCCACCCAAGGGTACTGAGGGAGCTGGTAGAAGAGCTCATTAAGCCACTTTCTATCATTTATCATTTATTAGTCCTGGTTACCTGGGGATGTTCCAGGTGACTGGAATTTAGTAAATGTGGCTCCCATCTGTAAGAAGGGTCAGGAGGAGGATCTGAGGAATTACAAGTCTGTCAGCCTGACAGTGCCAGGGAAGGTCATGGGGCAGATCACCTTGAGTGCCACCACACAGCACAGGCAGGACAACCAGGGGATCAGGCCCAGCCAGCATGAGTCCATAATAGGCAGGTCCTGCTTGACCAACCTGATCCCCTTCTATGAGGAGGTGACCCTCTCAGTGGGGGAGGGAAAGGCTGAGGATGTTGTCTACCTAAACTTTAGTAAAGACTGGCACCATTTTCCACACCATTCTGCCAGGGAAACTGGCTGCCCATGGCTTGGATGGGTGCACTCGTCTCTGGATAAAAAACTGTCTGGATGGACAGGCCCTTAGTATGGTGGTGAATGGAGTTAAATCCAGTTGGCAGCTGGTCACAAGTGTTGTTCCCCAGGGCTTGGTGTCGGGGCCAGTCATGTTTAATATCTTTATCAATGTCTGGACAAGGGGATCCAGGGCACCCTCAGTTTGCAGATGGCACCAAGTTGGGTGGGAGTGTTGATCTGCTGGAGGGCACAAAGAGTCTACAGAGGGATCTGGACAGGCTGGACTGATGTGCCACAGCCAGTGGTATGAGGTTCCATAAGGCGAAGTGCCAAGTCATGCACTTGGGTCACAACAACCATGGAATGCTACAGGCTTGGAGAAGAGTGACTGAAAAGCTGCCCAGCAGAAAAGGACCTGAGGGCGCTGGTTCACTGTGACTGAACATGAGACAGCAGTGTGCCCAGGTGGCCAAAAATGCCAAGGGCATCTTGTCCTCGGATATGGTTTAGTGGTGGACTTGGCAGTGTTAGCAGTGAGGTTGGACTCTGTGATCTTAAAGGTCTTTTCCAAAGTAAGCAACTCTATGATTCTATACCTCCATTCCTTGTTTTCAAGTATGCAGTCCCAAGCAGACCTACATTTGTGTTTTTAATGGTATTTAGTGCCTGCCTTTCATTGACAGTAATGGGAATCAGATTCTAAAAGCCCTCTAAGCACTTTCATTCCTTAAGCTATGTCTGTGAATTTAGGTGCTTTTGACAAGAAAGTTTGGACCAGAGGATCCTTGAGGTCTGCTTTTAACCTGATAATCTTACTGACATCTATAGAAATTTTAATGCTGGCTTACCATCCTGACCCCTTATCCTAAGGTATGGTTTGCAAAATCCCCTCTTTCGTCATACTTAGGCCACAAGAAATGGGTTAATGTGTTTAAGGAAGCCCAGCCCTGTATGGCAACTGAAGTCTCTTCCATAAGGCGTTTTGAAGTGAAAGCAACCAAACCAGCAGAGAGATGGACTACAGGGACTGAAGCTGAACAGTCACATTTTGCTGTAGCACTAATCTGAAAGGCTAAACAGAAACTTTCTTTACCCTCATACGTCCTACACACTGTAGCACTGTCTACAACTCCTACAACTAGTACTGGGACGTGTGTTTGCTGATGTGAGCATGGCAGACAGTTTCTGTATAGCCGGCATTCCTAAATGTGGATTGTCTTGTAGTCTCAGGCTTTCTGAGGTGCTCCAAATGCTATAGGTAGCCCAGCAACATGATAAATGGAGGCAATTCATCTATAACAGCCCTTGTTTCAACTGCTTTTCTCCTTCCTTACTCGATGGGTGGCAGATTTGGAAGTATTTGTCTTGTGGTTTGAGTTGTAGCTCAGAATTACTCATAGATGTATTGTAAAATCTTATCTACCCCTTTCTACAGAAAAAAATTCTTGCAAACTGGTGGGAAGTGCTAGAGATAGGGTTACACAGCAGTCTCCAGTATCATTAGCCCAATGCCTCTGCTTAAATCCAGGTATGTCTGTATTAAAAAGGAGCTAATTATTCTAAATGCACCCCTCCCCCTTCTTTTTTTTTATTTTTTTTTTAATTTTATTTTTAGCTCTTGGGGCAAGTCCTGTGTGACATTACAGCTCTTTGTTATCAAATGTGTGGAGTGGTTCTCCTGCTGCAGTGGCAGCACTGAGTTCAGTGGAAACAACTCTGAGGCACTGTCGTGGGTCCAACAGCAGTGGGCATGGTGAGACACTTGCCTCTACTGCCATGCCCATACAGCCGTGGGGACAGCAGATGCTGGGGTAGAGTTATGCTTCCCCTGTGCTGCCAGCAGCAGTCTTCCTCCAGCATTTGGACTTTATGGTCATGATTTTGACAGAATGTGGAAAATGTGTAGCTTGAAATTCTTTTTTTGTTGCGCTAACACCACCTGACTTGAGCAGTTTGGTACGCAGGACCCCCTGTAGGCAGGGTCGTGCCAGGGATTGGTGCCTGTCACTTGCACTAGCAGTGTTATTTTTCCATGTAGGCTCCTGATGCTGCAGGGAAACGCACCAGCAGCTGTATCAGGCCCAGGGACCAGCAGCACATCAAGTAGACTGTCATCTGCCAAGAGCTTGTCACCCCTTTACCCCCACCATGCCAGCACAAGATGATTTCACCACAGGTAAAGGGCTGCAGCAGACCAGAGACGTCTTCAGCCAGGACTTCTCGCAATCTCGTTCCTGCAGCCTTCACCTGGAGGATGTTTGCCTGCAGCAGCGGTGCCGAAGCCCAGGAATACTGCTTGGCTCAGGGAGACAGCGTGTACAAAAGCTGCATTCAAAGTGCTGATCAAGAGACCCCAGAGATGCTGGCAAGTGCAGCAGCAGCTATTCTGCATGCTGTGCAAGTCAGAGCCCAGCCTTAGGGGCTGGGGAATGGGGAAGGGACTGGCCAGGACAAGGGACAGGGAAATACACTGTGTATAATTTTGAATTTTCAGGAACAGTCAAGATCAGAAATTTTTTGACCCAAGTCATGTTTATGTTGTGTTTGGGTGTCTCTTCAGTAAAGAAAACAAGGAATAAACCCATGTCACAATGAAGGAGAACATTTGGATGGCCAATTTGCACACTACAGGTACATTAATCATACAGGCCCACTGAATACTTGGGACATCAAAAACAGAGTGCAAAGCTGTCTTTAATTATAACACCTGGTGATATTGTTTGTGTCCCAGCACTTCCTTTGTAGTTAAGAGAAATTAGAGAAAAACCCAAGCCAGAACTGAGTGGGAATTACAGAAACAAAGGACTTGAAAGGTAGCTTTGGAAAGCATCTACTTCCTAGACAGTGTCAAACGCGCGAGCCCTGCCTGGCGAGGCACAGGGCTGCCTGCCCGGGGTAGGGGGCTGGGACGGGGGTTGGGGATG
>JAWWTY010000203.1:0-17844 GCA_035222235.1 Margarornis squamiger | reverse complement strand
AAGTGTCCAAGGCCAGGTTGGACGGGGCTTGGAGCAACCTGGGCTAGTGGAAGGTGTCCCTGCCCATGGCAGGGGATTGGAACTGGATGGGCTTTAGGGTCCCTCCCAACCCAAATCATTTTGTGATTCTATGATATCCAGTCTGACCCTGCAGACCTTTCTCAGGCCAAACCTGAACCATGCCTTAGGTGTTTTATTTTCCTTGCCCACCCAGACTGGGATTCTCAGAAGAATTCAAGGCCCCTGATGCTGCAGCGGGTATTTTTAATTCTTTGTGGGAAACTCTTGCTCACACTGAAGTCACCAGAAGGAGATCTGCCATCCACTCCATGCGAGATGAGACCTGAATCTCACATTGCCTACACTGCAATCCCTACATCTGATATGGCAAATTTCTATTTACTGTGCCCAGAACCACATTTCAAACCCATATATGGCCACGGCTGTTTAAAAAGTTTAAACAATTTTGCTTTCTGTACATATATTATGACACTTGCAAATTTTTGGACTCTAATATGACATTCCGAGAAGCCACTGATAGGGATCTGCTGAGCTTCAGATGGATTGATTTAACACGGTTCTGTGCTTGTCCTGCCAGACTCAGAGGCTCTTCCCATCCTATTGTTCTCAGCCTCTCTCCTGGCTTGGGGTGATCCTGCACCCCATATCCTGCACCCTTATTCCAGAACTCCCATCCCACACCCTCTATCCTGCACCCTCATCCTGCATCCCCATCCCACGCTCCCATCCTGTGCTCTCATCTCACACCCTTATCCCGCATCCCTCATCCCGCAGTCCCATCCTGGCACCCCACATCCCACATCCCACATCCCCATCCCTCATCCCCATCCAGCACTTGGGAATCCACACCCCCATCTCTCTCCCCCATCTCTCTCCCCCACCACACACCCCCATGCCTCTCCTCCATCCCACCCCCCCACCCCTCTCCCCACCTCTCACACCCCCATCCTGCACCCCTACCCTGTATCCTCCATCTCGCTTCCCTAATCCTGCACTCTCATCCTGGCACCTCCATCCCGCACCCCCATCCCATAACCTTTATCCTGCACCTCGATCCCACTCCTTCATTCCACACCCCCATCCCACACCCCTATCCCACACTCCCACACCTCACTCCCATCCCACACCTCCATATCCTTCATCTTCATATCCCACACCCCCACATCCCGCACTCCCATATCCCACACCCCTGTATCCCACACCCCCAAACTCCACTCCCCTGTACCCCACACTCCCATATCCCGCATCCCCATATCCCATAGCTCCACATTCCACACCCCATATCCCACACCCCACATCCCGCATCCCCATAACCCACTCTCCCATCCCACACTCCCACACCACCACATCCCACACCCCTATATCCCACACCCTGAATTCCACATCCCCATATCTCGCAACCCCATATCCCACACCTCCTTACCCCACTCCCCCCTACCCCACACCCCCACATCCCACAATCCCACCATCCTGCATCCCCATATCCCGCATCCTGGGCCCCACATCCCCACATTCCACACTCCCACATCCCACACCCCCACATCCCCACATCCCGCATTCCCATATTCCACACTCTGGATTCCACCTATCCACCCCCATATCCAATCCCCCCATATCCCGCACCCCCATATCCCACACTCCCATCGCACACCCCACATCCCACACCCTCACATCCCGCATTCCCAAATCCGACACCCCCACATCCCGCACTCCCACATCCCACACTCCTATACCCCACATCCCGCATTCCCATATCCCACATCCCACATCCCACACCCCCACATCTCGCATTCCCATATCCCATATCCCACATCCCACAGCCCACATCCCGCATTCCCATATCCCACACCCCACATCCCGCATTCCCATATCCCACATCCCCCATCCCACATCCCCCATCCCCACATCCCCCATCCCACATCCCCTATCCCACATCCCCCATCCCACATCCCCGTCGGGCCAGGCGGGGCTGGGGGAGTCCGGGGGGATCCTCACCATCCCCCGGGAATGCAGCAGGGCTTGTGAGAAGGGAGAGTGAGTGACTTCTAACACGGACAGATTGTGGCAGGAGAAGGGGGAACAGATTTAAACTAAAAGAAGGGAGGCTTGGATTAAATATTAGGAAGGAATTCTTCCCTGGGAGGGTGGGCAGGCCCTGTCCCAGGTTGCCCAAAGAAGCTGTGGCTGCCCCATCCCTGGAAGTGTCCAAGGCAAGGTTGGATGGAGCTCTGATCAACCTGGGCTAGTGGAAGGTGTCCCTGCCCATGGAACTGGATGAGCATTAAGGTTCCTTCCAGCCCAAACCTTTGTGTAATATAGTCTGTGATTTGGCTCTAATGCCATTATCCAGCAGGCAAAAATGTAACAACAGCCCATCTATTGCTATTCCTGGGATAATTTTATGTTCTTGAGCTGTAGGGACTGCAATCCCCTTTCCCAAGGTGTGAATGACACCGGTGGGATCATAAAGAGCTCAGCCTGCTGTGGCAGCCTGTTTATCAGTGCTGGAAAATCCAGGCACGGGAAGAGAGAATGTAGCTCTTTTTGGTTTGTTTGAAAAGGCCAGTTTTCCATAAAAACAGGAAAATACAACTCCAAACAACATCTCAATATTTGCCCATTTCCTGAAACTACTGAAGGCAATTTAAACCCCAGCATTCAGATAAACTGACGTGAGCTTATCCATGAGTTTGTGTCCCTGCCAAACTTTGTAAGGGAAGAAGATGCAATTTCTTCTTCTCCTAAAGATCAGATCCCACCCTGAGTGTGGGCACTTCTGCCCAAGGAATGTTTCTGTTTGGCCTTCTCGTTGCTGTTTTCTTGTATCCCAGGGCTGTTTGATTGTTTTCCCATAAATTGCAAGAGGTTTGCCATGTGTATGTTTTGTGGGATATATTTACAGATGGGGGAATGTTAAAATATGAGGTAAAGCATTTTGAAATTGTAGAAATGAACAACATGAAATGCCCCAAACTGAAAAAAAAAAAATTAAAAAAGAGGAAAGAAATAAGCAAAGAAATAGATTTTCTTTTACTTCCAAATTCTGTTTCACCTGCAAATCCTAGAACTTAAGAGACAAAGATGATGAAAACTTGGAGAGCCAAATTCCTCTTTAGCAGGTTGTTGTGTAAAATGGTTACAGCTGGATTTGAACCTCACCAAAAGCAGGCTGGGAGAGATGGATGGATGGATGGATGGATGGATGGATGGATGGATGGATGGCTGGGGGGATGGGTGGATGGATGGATGGGTGGTTGGGTGGATGGATGGATGGTTGGATGGATGGGTGGATGGATGGGTGGATGGATGGATGGATGGATGGATGGAGGGATGGGTGGATGGAGGGATGGGTGGATGGATGGATGGGTGGATGGATGGGTGGATGGATGGGTGGGTGGATGGATGGATGGACGGACAGATGGATGGATGGATGGATGGATGGATGGATGGATGGATGGAAAGATGGAGTTTTGCTCCTCACGTAGTTGAAGCATCTTTGACCTTGGCCTGTGGGCAAACTTTGTCACCGTGAGCCTGTTTGACTGCCAGGGCTGGGTTGGGATGAAATCCAGTGAAATCCAACTGGACTGCAAGTCCATTGAAAAATTCCCAGTGAATTTTCAGCTCTGTTGGGCTACTCTGGGAGCTGCTGTGAGCCCAGCTGTAATCACAGCTAATGGTCCAGCTCTTCAGACCATCCTCCCTGTCTCCCATCCTGGATCACTGGGGACCTGCAGAGAAGGAAAGGACACTGAAAAAACTCTCAATGAAAATCCTCTGTAACCCCATAAAACCCCCTCGTGATCCCAATGGGAATAGTTGCTCGTTCAACATCCTCCAAGCCACAGGACACAGGGGCTGTGGGTTTTGCTGGAAGTGCTTCCATGAAGTTTCTCCTCTGTCCAGTCCTCTGATTTCCCCAACTCCATCAGAAGGTGATTCTTCTGAGCCCCTGAAGTGTTCCATCAAACTCTGCTGGAATTGCCCAAAGAATTCAAACTATCTGGGGGAGGACAGAGGCAGAGACTGTGTCACACACAGCTCACATCACATTAATCTGCTTTCCTCAGGAAACAAGCCTAAAAATAACCTGAATTTGATAATGGGTTTGGAAGGCTACAAAAGCAAGGCTGCCCAGGGAATTAGTTGGGGGCTCTCCACAGAAAATGCTCTGCCCAGCGGTCTTGGCAAGGTGGGATTCCTGCCTGGAGCAGGAGCTGTGAGGCTGCAGGGACAGGGACCTTGTTGTGGGGTCAGCAGAGTTATAGAATCAGAGAATCACTGAGGTTGGACAAGCCCTCTGAGACCATCGAGTCAAACCATTCCCCAGCACTGCCAAGGCCACCACTGACCCATGTCCCCAAGTGCCACGTTCACACAGCTTTTAAATCCCTCCAGGGATGGGGCCTCCACCACTGCCCTGGGCAGCTGTGCCAGGGCTGGACAGCCCTTTCCAGGAAGAGATTTTTCCCTATATCCAATTTAAACCCATTTATCCTGGAGGCTGAAAGTCAGGGTGGAAGCCCCACGACAGGCACAGGGAGGGGACCAATGAGTGTTGGATGGCACCTTCCTCTCCTCTTGGTGTCCAGATGGATTAGACTCAAATCCCTGCAAATTTTAGTCCCCCCTCATCTGAGCAACAGTTCAGCCCCTGTGATTCTCACGCCAGCCCCTGCCCTTGTCCCGTGTGGTGTAACACTGCTGCCCTCCCAGACTGTCCCATCTAAGGGACAACACCCTCTGCTGCCTCAGTGCCTTGTCCTCCCCATCATCAGGACTCAAAACTGGTGCAAGTATGTCCAGGAGCTGAACTGGAAATCGTCCAGGCCACTGCTGACGTGTCTTGAGGCAACGGGAAACGTGATCTCCAGAGAAGGGCAAGAAGTTTGGCACTGTGGAAGCATCGAGGGGGTCTGGAAACTCACAAGAAGTTGCCAAGAGATTTTATAAAGCAGCTTTTATAAGTTCTTCCAATGAAGAACAAGAATTTGTGTCCCTCTCCGACTTCTGAAGTCTTTTATCAGCCGCAACAGTGGACTGTGATTCATCCCCATCCCAAGAGAAGGCAGGAACGGGCTTAGTGTGGGTTTGTTTGTGTCCACCCTGTGATTACACAGGGGCTGCTGATTGCCATCACTTCCTGGCTGCTCTTCCCAGTTCTTCATGTTTGCTGAGCTTGGACATAATTCATTTCACCCCATGGTGCCTCATCCTCCTCATCTGCAGCCCAGAGGGTCCTGCCCACTCCCCAGTCATCATTAGCACTGCTAAAACCCCCGTTGTGCTGCCCTAAAACTCTTTAAATATGTCTTTTTAAGGACTGAAGGGTGTAAACTGAAAATAAGACACAAATGCTTCCATCGCCTCATTTGGGTTTTTTCCCTCAGCTAAAATGTAACAAATATAATAAATCAATTGTGAGCCCTGCTCTGGTGACGACCTTGTGATCCATCACGTTGCAAGGATGTCCCAGGGAACTGATGTTGCTCCATCAGTTCCTTATCTAGAGATAACAAGGAGAAACACTTGTCGAGGGAGGAATATTTACCAGAGGGGAAAAAAATCCCCTATTTCATGTACGTCAGAAGGGTCCAGCACACTGAGTTTCAGATTCCTCTGTGCCACTGTCATGATTCATGGACAAGGACTGAAAGCAGGAATCTTTCATCCTTAAACAAAGTGCAGCTAGTCCTAAAAAGGCAGCAGAAACCCTCAGTGGGAAACTGCTGTGGGGCACTGCATTATTTCTAACACATTTGGGGCACTGCATTATTTTGAATACGTTTGGGGCACTGCATTATTTGCCCATTTTGTTTTTATAATTTTGGGGCACTGCATTGTTTTTAATACATTCAGGGCTCAAAGGCTGTTCTGTCATCAAGGAGAAAATCACCCTTTTTAGCATTTCTGCTCCTCCTGGTACTTCCAGCTCGGTCTTCCTCTTCCTCACCTGCACTTCTCCTTTATTCTTCCTCTGTGCAGGGTTTCCTTCAGCTCCTCTCCCACCATTCCCCCTCTGTTGGTAAATTAAAATCCCACCCTGGGGTTTGTGAGTGAGAACAGCCAAAGGGCTCTCACCCCTGAGTCACTGACCCTGTGCAGGGTCCCAGATTCCCATAAATCCTGAGTAACCCCCCCCCACACACACACCCCCAGCATCCCTGAGACAGCATCTTTGCCCCTCCTGCCTCCCCTCCCTGCCCCAGGTCCGCCCATGTGCACACCTGAAGGCAAAGGGAAGCGACAATCCCTTCGAGGGACCACCCCGACACTGTCCCCTTGCTGTGCCTCAAAGAGCAGCCTTGGAAACTTCACCCACTGCCAGCTTCTATAAAAAGGGGATAATCTGCTTGTGGCTGGCAGGGAGCTCAGGTGGCTTTGCAGCGCTGGGGACGGGGCGGGGGAGCAGCCACACGCATCCCACCGCGGCACTTCAATAATTTACTTACACATCTGATCTTTCCCGGGTTTAGCAGCATCTGCCAGCAAGAAGTGCGGTTGTTGTGGCCTTTGTGTGACAGATAGGTTTGGACAAGGAAGGGGAAAGGCTGTGCTTAATGGTGCGCTTTAATTGGGTTTTCATTATGGAAGCTCAGACGACTGGGCAGGGCAGCGCGGCTGGAAAGCAGCAGGAGGGTGAGGGAAGGGCTGCAAACTCCGCCCGGAATGGGGGAGTTGCTGAGGAGAGAGGTTTTGGCTCGGGGATGTCACCCCAGGAGGGTTTTCCAGGCTCCTCTGGCGACACTGAGCTCAGGGATGCTGGAAATGCTGCTCCGGAGATCGGCTTCCATCCCGGGCGTGTTCAAGAGCAACCAGAACATGCACATGGAGCTCCTCTCAGCACCTGGAGGCAGGAGCTGGGTGGCCACTTTGGAGCTCCTCATCCCTAAAGTGGAGCTGTCCCACACCATCCTTTCTTTGCCACCACTTTCAAGCTGCTAAATTAAAATCCTGACGAAGGACCACGGATGGTGTTGTGTTTCAGGCAAAAACTGTCAGAGCAAAGCCCAGAGGGAAAGATGCTGCAGCAGATTTGGGAATCTTTCACCCTCAGAGGGAAAGGGGCTTAGGAACAGCCTGGCCACAGGAGAAACATCTCCTGAAAAGCAACACTGAGCGAGTGGAACATGGGCACACAAAACCCTCCTGATGCTTCTCTTCCTTGCAGTCTTCTGAGATCACTGGAAGACTTTCTACCCCCCAGACCAAATTCTGCCCCCAGGACAACCCAGCCAGTCCAACCTCTTGCTGAAACAGCTGCCACGGCCTTTCCCTTATCACAGTCACCTTCCTGTAGATCCTCCAAGAGCAAACATCCTGCCCTGGGGTTTCTAGGATGCAGATCATTAACACGCTGAGCTGGAAGCAACGTGGGCTGTAAAACTCCCCTGGAACACTCAGATTTTCATACACAGAGGATCTATTTGGGTGCTATTCAGTAAGACCCCAGTTCCTATCACACAACAGAGGGATGTGCTAAGAAGACCTTAGGTGTGAATGGAGGTGGGTGGCAGGTGGGTGGCAGGAGGACCCTTTGTCAGCCTCGTGCAGACAGTCTGTTCCTCGGGCTCTGCCAACGTGGTGCCCTGGGGTGAAGATGCCATCTGGCTTGGCAGAGCAGCCAGCCCAGGGATGGCAATGGTGCAGACAGAGGGAGACAGGGGGGTCTGTCACGGCAACAAACCCAGGGTACCCCAAAGCAAGCCCAGAGCCCAAGGCCTCCCAACGCTCTCCTGCCAATGCAAGGCATTTCAACCTCATGGATTTCCATGTCTCCCGGCTTAGCCAAGCCTCTAGTGCTGTGTTAAAGCTGCAGATGAGAGGTGCTGCGTGCCCTGCACGGCATGAGGACACTGCACATCACCACGGGACAGCAGGAGCATTTTCAGAAGAGCAGGGAGCTCGTTTCAACCTGAGGTGCACAGGAAATGGCTTACACACTCCTGGCTCAAGAAGGAAGGACCAGGAAGCTCTGAGATACACATGGGAGTCCCTGAAAAACCCTTGAAAACTGGGCTGTAGCATCAAACCCCATAGCTTTGGTGGGTCTCTGCTAGAAAAACCAGCTCTGACCTGCCAGCAGCAATGGAGGGGTGTAGATCTGCCAGGAATGTAGGCTGGAAGTGTCCCCCAAGGTCATCCAGTCCCAACCTGTGCCATCACACCAACCTCGTCATAGAATCTCCTGGATGTAACCAATTCCACCTAGAAAGTGGCCAAGAGCCTTCTCATCTTCATTCATTTCTTCCCCAGAAGGGCTGTGCAGCCCTGGCATGGCTGCCCAGGGCAGGAGTGGAGTCTCCATTCCTGGTGGGATTTAAAAGCTGTGTGGATGTGGCATTTGGGGACATGGATCAGTGGTGGCCTTGGCAGTGCTGGGGGAGTGGTTGGACTCGACGATCTTGGAGAGCTGTTCCAACCTTAATGATTCTGTGACTCTGTGATCTCCAGCCTGAATGGGTTCATGGCTTGTTCTTTCCACATCTTCTCATGCCACCACCATCCTCCAGCTTAGAGGTCTCACCCCTTCTGCCCCTGGAACACTCGTGCCCTGTCACGGGTCAAAGAGACCCCTGAGCCACCCACCAGCCACGGGCCAGCACAAACAAGAGCTTGAGGTGCATCAGAACCATCAACAGGCTCAACTCCAGCTCCTCCTGCCCACGCAGGGGGGCTTTACTGCCCCTTTCTGCAGCTGGACAGAGGGAGGCACAAGAGCATCGATGTGACTTTGCCAGCCCTGGGAGCCAAGGATCGATTTTGGAAAGCTCAGTCCTATTCAAGCACTAAGCCAAGGAAATTTGTTGGCCTGTTTTCCTGGCACAGTGCCCCGGGTGCCTCATGACTTTGAGCACAGCGGCAGTGCCAGTGCCCTGCAGGGTGGGCAGGGGGCTGCCCTGGGCTGGGGAGGGGGTTGGCAGCACAGCAGTGACCTCCCCAGCTCAGCTCCTCGGTCTGAGCCCGCCTTGGGACAGCTCTTGCTCAGAGGATGGTTTGGAAAAGCAGAGCCCTGCTGGGCACTTGGAGGCTGCCAGGCAGGGACTGCAGCTTGGCAAGGGGACAGAGCTGTGGGAACTCTGGGAGAGGCACGGGAGCTTCCTGGATAGACAATTTAGCCTTCAACAGTTGTCAGGACAGAAGAGGGATGAAGAATCATAGAACCTTGGAAGGGTTTGGGTTGGGAGGCACCTTAAAGGATACCTTGTTCCAACCCCCTGCCATGGGCAGGGACACCTTCCACTTAGGATTGTGGCTCATTCCCACAGTGAAGGTGGTGCTGTGCTTGAGTGGCTCAAAGGCAGTGCCAGGAGGAGCCAGTTCAGCCCTGCTCTGAGTGACAAAGTGGCATTTTACACGTGCTTGACATTTCCAAGGGTGTTTCTCTACCACCGATCGATGGTGAGGGACAGGAACTGATTAGAGTCTCTCAAGGAGTTGCTTTTAAGCAGGAAATCTGTTTCTGGCTGATTCCCTGCTGGATTCTCCCAAGTTCAGCCTGGCCTTCAGATGTCTGATTTCAACCTGCCCAGCTCCTCCATCTCCTGTCAGGAGGGTTTGGAAGTGGGGAAAGGAATCATTTTGGGGGGAATGCACTGGAACTTCACTCCCTTCTGTTTTCCCCTGGCCCAGGAGGAGCCTTGGGCATGTGCACATGGATTTGGGCAGTGTGCTTGGGCACAGGGAACATGGATTTGGGCAGTGCACTTGGGAATGGGGAACATGGATTTGGGCAGTGTGCTTGGGAATGGGGAACATGGATTTGGGCAGTGTACTGGGGCACGGGGAACATGGATTTGGGCAGTGTGCTTGGGAACAGGGAACATGGATTTGGGCAGTGTGCTTGGGAACAGGGAACATGGATTTGGGCAGTGTGCTTGAACAGGGAACATGGATTTGGGCAGTGTGCTTGGCCATAATGGATGCAAAGCCCCTGTGGCTTTCATGGCTTTCATTCTCCAACAGACTTGAGCTTGAGTTTGTCCCTGGACGAGTCTTGTCTGGAGGACCTACAGCATCTCCCCCAGGCAGCTTGTGCTCACTTCATTCTTCCCAGTAACAGGGACAAGAGGGAACAGCCTCAAACTGTGCCACAGAAGCTTCAGGTTGGATACTGGGGGAAGTTCCTTCATGGGAAGGGCTGTCCAGCCCTGGCAACAGTGGAGTCCCCATCCCTGTGTATGTAGCAGCTGGGGACATGGGTCACTGGTGGCCTTGGCAGTGCTGGGGGATGGTTGGAGCTGGAGCCATCAATGCAGTCTATACACAGTGTCAGGGAGCAGAGCCAGCCAAATTCCAGCTGCTGGGTCCCTGTGTGCTTCCCAGCTGACAGGAGAACTCAGTTTTTATAGCCCCAGTGCAGCCTGTGTTGCAATTTTCTGTCTCTCCCCCTCCTATACACAATTTAATTCAATTAATCTGGTTATCTTTACAACCTATCAGAAAAAGAAATCTTAATAGCTTGCTCAAAGTGCAGAATTAATAGATATTTATTAGTATTCATTACTTTTATCACCACTTCACAGGGCTGCAGCTCGGGAAACACGGGGGGAAACAGTGATAACCCTCTCTCCAGTTTAGAACTCGTGTTGGATCAAACCTTTATCTCAGCCCCACGTGTGTCACACAAAGTTCTGTCCCCTGGGCAGTCCAGGTGGGGACAAACACACAGAAAAGGACCATAAATGGCTTGAGAGGGGCTTTCAGTGAGATTTGGGGTCAGCTGGGATCACAAGTGCCCAGGCTCTTCAGCAGGGGCATTAACACGAAAGGCTTTTACAAACAGGTTGTGCTGTTGGTTCTGATTTCGGTTTTGAAGCGGTTCTGTGGTCACTTGTTACCATCAACAACTGAACTGCAGGTCAAGGTGCAAAGGGGGGAGGATCTGATTAGGTTTTTTCTTTATATTCTTCTTTATCACCCTTTTAAAAATTATTCTCCCAATGCCACAGAGCCAAAGGCAGAGGAAAATCCCAAATCTCCCAACCCTTGCTGTGCTTCAACCCCTGGGCAATGCTTCCTCCTGGGGGTGGTTGTGGTCAGTGTGAAGGGTTTGGTGCAACACAGGCTCCTGCAGTCCCAGACTATTTATAGGACCCCCAAAAGGCAGGGAAAAGGGTCAACAATGCAACTTTGACACACAGCCCACCTTGGCACAGCTGCACTGCTTTGTGGCTGTGAGGAAATAAAGAATGAAGGTTGGAGATGGCATAAATCCCCCCCAAAGTGGCCTTGGAGGTGGCTGAGCCCTCTCTGTGTTTTCCAGGCTGTAGATCCCAGGAAACTGTGTTGTCTGGGGTCAGCTGCTCTTTTTAGCAGTGTTTTACCTTTGGTTTTGGGAGCTGGGGTGGGCAGGGCACAGAGTCTGGGTGTGATGTCCTCTTTGGGAATGTTTATCACCTCTGGAGTGAGTCTCTGCTGAAACATCCCAAGGAGAGAGATGGGATTTATCATGGAATCCCAGAATGGTTTAGGTTGGGAGGCATCTTAAAGGCCATCCAGTCCAACCCCTGCCATGGGCAGGGACACCTTCCACCAGCCCAGGTTGCTCCAAGCCCCGTCCAACCTGGCCTTGGACACTTCCAGGGATGCAGGGGCAGCCCCAGCTTCTCTGCCCAACCTGTGCCAGGGCCTGCCCACCCTCATTGTTAAAAGTTCCCCACTAATATCCAACCCAAACCTGGTTTCTTTCAGCTCAAGACCATCCCCCTTGGTCCTCACTGCAAGCCTGGCTGCAGGAGATGATAAAGGACATCCCACCCCAGCCCAGCCTCTGTTTTAACTCACCCTTTTCCCACCCCAGCCTTGGCTAGCCCCTCTTAGCAAAGTGCCACTTCAGAGCTGCTTCGGCAGGGGGGTTAACTAGAACTGGAAAAGCCACAACCCAGGGAAGGGGAGAGCGTTTGTTCCGTGCCTTTTCCCGACTCCAGCGTGTTTCCAGAGGGAGCACAAGGGCAGCAGTGCTTGAGCAGGTGACTCAGACTTTGGCCTCACTTCACCTGCTGGAAGCTCTCAGCTCACGTGCTCAGCTCACACTGATGCCCGCCACGATGCCATGGCAATGCCTGGCAACCTGCACACCAGCAGGGCTGGAAAAATCCGCCACAAATAACTGTGGGATTTCATGTCTTCCATCAAAAAAAGGCCAAAGAGTTTTCCAAACACAGGTCAGAGCCGTCTTTTGCCCTTGGAAACAAGAAAATGGGGTCACCAAGGGGGGTGAGGAAGCACCTTCTCAAAGATCCCTCGAATAGAAGAGATTCCTTCTAGATAAACATTAATATATATATAAAATAGATTTAGAAATATTATTATAGATAAATATTCCTTATGGAAATCTCCCTTATATAGAGGGAAGGCATTTTTCCCAATAAGGATGATAAAATCCTGCACAGGTTTCCCACAGAAGCTGTGGCTGCCCCATCCCTGAAAGTGCCCAAGGCCAGTTTGGAGCAAGCTGGGCTGGTGGAAGGTGCCCCACTCGTGGCAGGAGGTGGGACTGGATGGGCTTTAAGGTCCCTCCCAAGCCAACCCATTGCATGATTTGTGGTCCCACAGGGCAGGCGAGGGAGGGCTCAGGAGAAGGACGCCCAACCACCAGCATTTCTCCTGCTTCTCCAACTTCCCACAGCTCCACAGCTTTGACAGGAGAGAATGTTTGCTCATTTTCTTCTTACTCCCCTCCTCCTGAGCAGCAGAAACGCCGTGGATGCTCAGGGTGTTTGAAGGAGCTGGAGCAGCAGCACGGTCGCACTCCGCTCTCCGGAGGAACGCCCAGGCGCCGGGCCAAAAGCACAGCAGCTGTCAGGGCCACGAAGCTGGGCCTGAGGAAGCATGAAAAGATGCTGAATGGACAGAAAGTGGGAGGCAGGAATTTCAGGAACTGTGATCACCCTGCAGCACATCTGCCTGCAACATATGGCTTTCCCCTCGCTCCTCGCTTCGCTCCTGCCCCAACTCCTGACTTACCCTTGCTCTGTCCCTGCTCTGTGAGGTCTTGTCTGCTCTTGCCAACCTCGAAGTGGTGCTCACAACTCCCTCACAAACAGAATTATGGAATGATTTGGGTTGGAAGAGATCTTTAAAGGCCATCTAGTCCTAACCCTGGCCATGGGCAGGGACATCTTCCACTAGACCAGGATGCTCGGAGCCCCATCCAGTTCTGCTGTTTGCACTGAAGAAGAAGCCAAGATGTTCTGGAGTTTTTCCATGTACAAAATGTGAGGCCTTCCCAGCCTTCAGTCTTTGATGTGACTCAGGCCTGGCAGTGACCTGCACCTGGCTCTTCCACAGGTGTGTGAGTCCTTGTCACATCCAAGGGACCAGAGGTGCAGGTGCTGCTCTTGAGTGGTCCTTCCACTCTCAGCCCAAACCAGCCTCCTCCACATGTGCCCCAAGACTGCTGCTCCAACAAAAAGTCTTTGATGTCCATGACTCAATAATTGTATTTCCTTGGAAAACTCCCAGCCACCTCAAAAAATGGACTGGGGCCACCACCTGAGCCACCACACTGTCCCCTCCCTCACCCTTTACCCTTCATCACCTCTTCCCTCACAAAGCTCATCCTGTGCTGCCAATAAAGGCACCACATCCAACCCACAGCCATGCCGGAGGCAGGGGCTGCATTTAGCAAGGACACAGGGGCCACCCTGTCACAGAGTGACCCAGTTTGCCACCCTCTGGCCCTCACAGAGCAGCTGTCAGCAACCAGCAAAGCAGCTCCTGTCAGAGCTGGACGTTCCTGAGCGCTCCGTGGAGGAAACGTTGAATTTTTCATGTGCGCGGTGAGCGAGGAAACTCATTTTGCCATGCAGTGGATTTAAGGTGGACGCTGTTTTTCTGTGCAGCTGCTGTGCCAGAGGAGGGATGGCTTGGTTGGGAAGCACCTTGGGTGGTGGCTCTGGGGTGTCTGCAGCAGCCCCTGCATGTTCCTGCTGTCACCTTGCCGTGTGACAGGAGAAACAGGCAAATGCAGCAGGAATGGGAAGGGGGGTGTGCAAAAAGGAGCTGGCAGTGAAGGACTTGGGTTAGAACATGCACATCCTGCAGGTCCAGAGCACCCCTGAGACCCCCCAACTCAGCCTGGAACTGCTGCTGGCACTGGTGTGGTGCCAGGTTGGAGCAGCAGCTCCAGGTCAATGTTGAGGGTGTGTGTTCAAGCAGTGGGACCTCTGCCAGGGGGGAGGCTGAAAATGCATTTGGTGTCAGAGAACAACAGGAGGAGGTCATGGGAAAAGGGCCCATGGCAGCTGTGACACATGAAGAGGCTGCCACCAGCCTAGGAAAACCTCAGACCAGAGCCCAGCATGGCTTTGCTTTGGCTGGACATGGAAATGACTCCTTACTCACCCTATTCCTTTGCCTTTTTTAGGGAAAGTAGCCCTGGCCAGTGTTGGGGACAGGGCTGGAAAGGCTGACAGTCCTGCCCAGCTGAGGTCCCTGTCTCTGGAGGGGAGGAAGGTCCTCTGGGCTGCTCTGGGCTGGTGGCACTCACCTCCCTGAGGTGTGCTGGCTTCCCCTCTGGTACAACACCCCCACATTGCTCCTGCTGCCTCTTTGGGCTCCAGTAGCGTCACATCAATGGCAAGTTAATCACGGGCTGGTTTTCCTGCAGAAGACACATCCTCCACTGTGGGGATGAGGTGAAAGTGCTCACAGACCACTGAGAGCTCATCCCTGATGTTGGCACCACACAGGATGTTGTGCACAGCCCTGGGCTCTGGGTGGGCACCCAGGCACCCATTCAGGGCATCCTCTGCCATGAAAGGTGCTCGAAGTGCCTCAGGGCTGAAGGCAGATCTCCTGCTCCCCCTGAGGACATCCTTGTAGGACCTGCAGGTCATGGGAGACATTTAGGACCTGTGAGATGGTCCCAGAGATGGGTGACAATGTTTTGCTTCTGCTGGAGGTCACTGGGGTGGGGAAGGAACCCCTCAGTGTGTGAAGGGGCTCGTGCTGGATGCACAGAGTGCTGGGCTCATCCCTGCCCTGAGATCTCCATCCCTCACTTGGACTCACTCCATTTGTTGTTTGTGTTTACTCGAGCAGAGAAATGAAAGAAGAGAAAGTGGGGCCATAAAGCAAAGACAATCCATAGCTGTGACACTGCACTGACTGCGCTGGGGATAAATCAGGAGGGAAGGGAAGCCAAGGGGAAGAAGGCAGCAGGACTTAGTCTGGAGGCCCAGGAGCAGGCAGAGCCTTTTGGTGATTCCCAGCACCCTCTAGTGGGACCTCAGCTCTGCCAGCATTCCCAAAATCCACGATACAGAGGGAGGAGGAGGGTGTAGAGCCCTTTCAACCACCACTGGCTTGGGGTCCACTCAGGATCCCACCAAGGTCTGCTCACACAGGAGGGTGAAGGTCCTTCAGCATCAGGACCTTGTCCAGGGGTAGGGATTGTGCTGGAGATGCCCCTGGGCTGGGCTGTGGATCACAGCTCTCTGTACTGCCCTGAGGAGCCCCTCATGTCCCCCCTGTCTCTGCTCCCCAAGATGAGCAACAGAGCCAAGGACCAGATCAGAGCACCCTGGGATGCTCTGGGGGTGAAAGAGCCCCCCAGAAATCCAGGATGGAGTCAGGGCTAATCCTCCAGGCAGAGCAGGGGATCAACCACAGGGCCTACAGGATGGGACATCCCAAATTCTGCAGCTTCCCTGTGTCCTCTTTCTGGCTGCAAAGTGAAAAACCTGCAGGAATGGAAAATCATCCTACAGGAACTTGCCATCAAAGGGCATAGAATCACATAAAATTTGGGTTGGAAGGGACCTTTAAAGACCATCTAGCCCACCCCCTGCCATGGGCAGGGACACCTTCCACTAGCCCAGGTGGGTCCAAATCCCATCCAACCTGGCCTTGGACACTTCTGTGGATGGGCTGGGCAGTGCTGGATGCTGTGCTACCACCACAGTTCCCTGTTCTCCTGACTAGACATGGATGTGATCTTCCAGAGAAGAAGCTGCCCATGCCAGGATCACAGCCATGGATCCCAGCTCTCCTGGATGCCTTCCCATGGGTTTTCACAAACTGTGGAGCCAGTTGGCCAACTGGAATCCTGAGGCTGCAGTTCCCCAGGGCAATTCCATGTGACCTAAAAAGATGTTGCCTGGTGTGTTTTAAAGCTCTGCCTCTTCATTCACAGAGTGGTTTTTTGTTCCACCCCTGGAAGGGCTGTCACAGCTCCCAACAAATAACTGCTGGGGGTTTTATGGGATGGAGAGCAGGACAAATGGCCTCTCCTAAAATATTTTCTGTATTTCATAAATCTTGATTATGCTGCTATATCCTTTCCTGACATATCCAACTGCGCTGAACCCACATAAAAACGCCCGTTTGCTGTGGGGTTTTATTTGAACCCGGCGTGGGATTCCTCTGTGGGAAAGATGAGAGGGCAAAGATTTGCTGTTGTGGGTCTGGACATTCACATCCCAGTGGGATGCTGCTGCCTCCAGCCATCATCTCAGGGAGCAGGGATGGAATGAGGGCAAGAGACGGTCATGCCTCATTCATCTCTTGTGCTGTTGGACTGAGGGGGAAGCTGGTTCATGACCTGATTTCCTATTTGTAGCTGGCTGCAGGCTGTGACTCCACAGCAAGAACTGCAAGGAATCCACCACGAGTGTGGCTTCTTTACAACCCTCCTCCTAATCCAGTGTCTGGAGAAATCAGCACAAGTCTGCAATGTGAGAACCTCTGGTGAAGTTAATGGGGGCCTTTGCACTGACCTCGAGTAAGATTTTATCTCATAGAATTATGGAATGGTTTGGGGTCGGGAAGGGACCTTAAATATCATCCATGCCCACTCCCTGCCATCTCAGAGCTTTCTGCAGCGTGGTTTCACCCAGAAGAGCCTGGAAAGGGTAATTTCTCATCTTCCTACTTGTTTTATGAGTTTCTCCCCAGAAAATGGAGAGGGACCATCTTTCAACCCCAAACTCAGCGTGGGGCCAGCCCCGTGAGTGGGGAGGGAAGGGGGAAGAGCCCAGCTTTTTGCTGCTCCAGCTCCAGCCCAGTGCCTGGCTTTGTCTTCATGGTGAGCAAAGCAAACAGAGAGCTAAAGACAAACAGCCCCAGCGAGATTAGGAGGCGTCAGCAGAGCAGGAGAGTCTTCATGAAAAATGAAAGAAGAGCAGGCGGGTGGAAGGAGCAGTGAAGATGAAACTCAGTGAGTTATCTGGGGCATGCAAGAAAACCATCAGCCCAGCAAAAATGTGAGAGGAGAGCACAGGAGGTGAAAGTGGGGGGGAAAGCAAGGCATTATGATTTATTAATCACACTGGCTTGCTGTTCAACACTGTTGTCTTGCTGAGAAGATGGATGGACACACGGGCCTGGCCAAAGTCACCACAGCCCATCAGGGCAGGATGAAGGCCAGCAGGGAGTTACCATGTCCCAGTCTTTGTCCATATCCCTTCAAAGTGCACACACACACGGCCATCCCCAGCAGCCTCACAGCACAAGGAAGCAATGAAAGGTCTTGTTCAAAATCACGTGGGAGCTCTGGGACCTGCTCAGATCCAAAGGTCACTCTCTTGTGTAGCAGGGAAGGTCCTTCCTGGCGCAGGGATGGGAGCCAGGGTTACTGCAGGATGTCCTCTTGGAGGGAAACCTGGAGCTCCTTTGTTCAGTTTGCTCCCTCTCACTTCCAGATCTGTAGAGAATCATGGAATGGTTTGGGTTTGAAGAGACCTTAAAGCTCATCTGGTTCCATCCCAACCTTCCACCAGCCCAGGTTGCTCCAAGCTCAGTCCAACCTGGCCTTGGACACTTCCAGGGATGGGGCACCCACAGCTTCTCTGGGCACCCTGTGCCAGGGCCTGCCCA
>JAWWTY010000202.1:0-18063 GCA_035222235.1 Margarornis squamiger | reverse complement strand
TTGCTCCCCCCAATAAACGGTTCCACTTTGTTCACCATCCCTCGTGTGCGGACCTTCTCCTTCTCTTCCCTCGGCGGACCGTGACAGAGCAGGAGGCGCCCAAGGTGGAGCAGAGTCTTGCAAAGATTTGCGGCCAAGACCCATGAAGGAAGAATCCCACACTTAAGCAAGCCACAGGAAAGCCCCCTGAGACAGAACATTTGGAAGAACTGCTGCTTTAAGTCTTGGACTTACATCTGCAAATGGCTGACCCAACAACAACTGACTGTAAACCTTCCATTTCCCTGTCCCCCACACCACTGGGAGAAGGAGGGGGCATGGACAGACCGAGGGATGGTGGTGGAAAGGTGTTTCTAACCTGTTTCTATTTCTTATTTCTAATTTTTAGTTTGTTAGTTATAAATTTAAGCATTATTCTAAGCTCTGCTTTGCCCGTGGTATTAATCAAAGCCCCTCTTTTGGTTGTTATCTCTAGCCGTAAATTCCTAGCTGGTTTTTTTTCCTCCCTCTGGAAGGCGAAAGGGGGGGGGGGGTGCAGAAAGGCCTTGAAACAGTTTTGCTGGACACCAGGCTTTTATCCAGTCTCAAACCACCACACTATAGGAGAGGCAGAGAGAGAAAGAATGAAAAATAAAGAAAACTGGGAAAAGCTAAGAATAATTACAAGAAGGACATGAAAGAGTTTAGCACCACCATGAACTCAGCGCTGGATTTCATCCTTGGTGATGGGAGGGATCTCTGTCAGGTCATTCTCCAGTCTTTTGTCTCTTGAGTTCTCACAGCGTGTGTTGACCCCATGTTGCATCCTGGGTCTGGCTGGGCTGGTTGTGGTCCTGCACTGGCTGTGCCAGGGCATGGCTTGTGTGCAGACACTAGCGTGTGTGTGCCTGTGGCACATGCTGGCCATGTGTGTGGGAGCAGGGTTTCCCACCTTAGTGTAAGACCCCAGTTCCAAAGTGACAAGCATAACTGGGAATATTACTTTAAAAATATACAAGACTCCAAAACTTTTGCCCAATGAACTTTTGAAGAGCCTTTGGTTCTTAATAACTTGAGATAGCCTAAAGAGAGAATGTCATCAGGTCTTGTAAGAAACAAATTAGAGGCAAAAGCACAATTTGAACTTAATCTGTCCATTTCTGTTAAGGATAACAAGAAGTGTTTTTATAAATACATTAATAGTAAAAGGAGGGACAAGGAAAACTTCTATTCCTTGTTGGACATGGGGGGAACATAGCTACCAAAGATGAGGAAAAGGCTGAGGTACTTAACACCTTCTTTGCCTCAGTTTTCAACAGTAAGACAGGTCCTCCTCAGGACAACTGGCCTCCTGAGCTGGTAAGACAGGGACGGGGAGCCAAATAGCTTCACTGTAATCCAGGAGGAAGCAGTTAGTGACCTGCTGAGCCATTTGGATCCTCACAAGTCTATGGGACTAGATGGGATCCATCCTAGGGTATTGAGGGAGCTGGTGGAAGAGCTCGCCAAGCTGCTCTCTATCATTTATCAACAGTCCTGGCTCACCAGGGAGGTCCCAGATGATTGGAAGATGGCTAATCCACAAAATGGGCCAGAAGGAAGATCTGGGAAACTACAGGCCTGCCAGCCTGACCTCAGTGCCTGGCAAGGTTATGGAGCAGATCATCCTGAGTGCCATCACATGGCACCTACAGGACAGACAGGGGATCAGACCCAGCCAGCATGGATTTAGGAGGGGCAGGTCCTGCCTGACCAACCTGATCTCCTTTTATGACCAGGTGACCCACATGGTGGATGAGGGGAAGGCTGTGGATGTAGTCTACCTGGACTTCAGCAAAGCCTTTGGCACCATCTCCCTTAGCATACTCCTGGAAAAGCCGGCAGCCCACAGCTTAGACAGGTGCACTCTTTTCTGGGTTAAGAACTGGTTGGATGGTCAGGCCTAGAGAGTGCTCGTGAACGGTGCTGCATCCAGTTGGTGGCCGGTCATTAGTGGTGTCCCCCAGGGGTCAGTGTTGGGCCCAGTCCTGTTTAATATCTTTATTGATGATCTGGATGAGGGGATTGATTAGCAAATTTGCAGATGACACCAAGTTGTGGGGGGAGGAGTGTTGATCTGCTGGAGGGTAGGAGGGCTCTGCAGAGGGACCTGGGCAGGCTGGAGAGATAGGCCAAATCCAGTGAGATGAGGTTCAACAAGACCAAATGCTGGGTCCTGCACTTTGGCCATAACAATCCCCTGCAGCACTACAGGCTGGGGACAGAGTGGCTGGAGAATGGCCAGGCGGAAAGGGACCTGGGGGTTCTGATTGACAGAAAACTGAACATGAGCCAGCAGTGTGCCCAGGTGGCCAAAAAGGCCAATGGTATCCTGGCCTGTATCAGCACTAGTGTGGCCAGCAGGACGAGGGAAGGGATTCCTCCCCTGTACTCAGTGCTGGTTAGGCTGCACCTCGAGTACTGTGTCCAGTTCTGGGCCCCTCAATTCAGGAAGGATATTGAGGTGCTGGAGCACAAGTCCTATGAGGAGCAGCTGAGGGAGCTGAGGTTGTTTAGTCTGGAGAAGAGGAGGCTCAGAGGAGACCTTATCACTCTCTACAACTACTTAAAAGGAAGTTGTAGCAAGGTGGGGGTTGGTCTCTTCTCCCAGGCAACAAGCAGTAGAACAAGAGGGCACAGTCTTAAGCTGCACCAGGGGAGGTTTAGGTTAGACATTTGGAAGAAGTACTTTACAGAAAGAGTGATAGGGCATTGGAATGGGCTGCCCAGGGAGGTTGTCAAGTCACTGCCCCTGGAGGTATTTAAGAAGAGACTGGATGTGGCACTTAGTGCCATGGTCTAGTAGGCAGGGTGGTGTTAGGTTAAAGGTTGGACTCGATGATCTCAGAGGTCTTTTTCAACCTAGTTGATTCTATGATTCTACAAAAAGAAAAAATAGCTACCGCCAAGAGTCCTACATGGTGATGACAGGGTCTGGAGCAGAAAGAGGAAGTGGAGACCCTGTGCTGCTGTATTTATGTGCTTTGGTCACCTGTGGCCACTCCTCCCAGGCGGGACCTCTGGCACTGACCACTCAGTGCCTCCCAGGTGGAAGTGAGGGGTGGAGTAGCCAATCAGGCTCAGTTAGGAGTTTCAGGGGCCATGGTGTGGGCTACCAGATTGCCCTTTTGACTGACAGCTACTCCATGTGGGCTCCAGCCTTACCATGTGAGTTCCAGGGCTGCAGGCCTGGCCCTTTCACACACACACACATGAATTGGTTCTGACCCAACAATAAAATACTTTTACTGATCCAGTGTCTCATACTTAGTCTGCACAGCTCAGCCCTGACCTCAGTGCATTTACAATCTCCGGAATGTCGAGGGAATTCCTGCAGCTGCTCTGCAAGTATGGGGAATTCACCCAGCCACTCTGTGAGTGTGGGGAAGTCCTGCAGGTGCTCTGTGAGTGTGGGGACTGCAGTTCATCCCCGCATGGCTTGTGTGGGGAGCAGGGTTTCCCACCTTTGATCTGCGTGGTGGGCTCCCCCCCTTCCCGATCCTGAATGATATCTTTGATCTCTCCCCCTGGGTGCATCTCTGGCACTTGCTTATATAGGGTCAGAGGCACTCTGCCTTATGGCAGGTGTTAACTATGTAACAACAGCATGTCCCACATGCACAGCATGAAGTTGCTGCTGTAACAGTCAAAATAATTCACTTGCCTTTTGAACAAAGACAAACAGAAGGCAATGATGAAGCATGCTTTGCTTCTATCAGTTCTTTACAGGATGGGAAACAAGGAGTCTCATTTAGTGTGATATTGCTGCTGCTGCACCATTGTGGTAGCAATCGGCAACACTTGTTCTTCAACCTTCAGTAACTCCACAACCCCACAACAGAAGGGTCCTCTGAGAGACCAGGAATGCTAGGTAACTTCTTAATTTCCTTTGTCTCCAGGGCAGCTATACTGAAAGCCCATCGGTACCCTTTTGGGTCCTTGAAATACCCTATCCAGAGATAATCTATACCAAGGATGCACGGAGCCTCTGGACCAGTCCCAACTGGGGTGCTTTTGCCCCTCATTCCTAGTCAGGTTAATCTCAGCCTCCAACACAGTCAGCTGTTGGGATCCCCCTGTCACCCCAGAAATACAAATGGGTTCTGCCCCTGCATAGCTTGATGGCATTAGGGTACACTGTGCACCAGTGTCTACTAGAGCCTTATACTCCTGTAGGGCTGCTGTGCTAGACCATCGAACCCACACAGTCCAGTAAACCTGGGTCTGGCTTCATATTAAGGGGGATTTGAAGGAGATATAGAATCACCTTCCCTTGGTGAATTATCATAGGGCTCACCTCATATGTTTCCATCCAATTTTTCAGGGGATGCAATTAGTTTTCTAATCTGTACAATATCAGGGGGATTTGGAACCTGCCTAAGCATCATATCAACCTTTTCTTCCAATCTTTTGGTTTTGGTTTTTTTTTCTCCTGCCCTTCCTGTAACTGTTTTTGCAACTGCTCAGTTTTCAAAGACAGTAATAACTCAGCTGCTTTCCTGCCCTCTATTTCTTCTTTATTCCCTCTTATCATTATTCTTTTTAAGCAGGCAAGCAGTTTCTAGGCAGGTGCCTAACATTTTACAAATAATGCCTTTGTCTTTTTCATTCTTTATATGGCCTCTGGCCACCTTTAGCTGTTGCTATGCAGCTTTCCAATTATGCCAGTTATGAGTCCATTCTTCTGAGAATTTTAAACTTGGAATTATTCCATACTTTTGTAAATAATCAGTGATATCCCTTGCCATCTTGCGGAAGCCCAAAAAGGCCTAATCAAACTGTTTAGAGACAGAGTTTTTAGCCTTTAAACAGTCAAGGTATTTATTGCAACATTGGGGAACCCCCAGCTCACGCTGGACAGAGAGTTCCAAGTTGTTAGTACAAAGCTAGGTAATTTATACAATTTTCAGGAGAGGTTACAACATCTTTGCATACATATTCATATGATTGCAACATGTAGTTATAATATTCATACTAGGCAGAGTCGGGGCAGAGTCTGGGCAGAGTCATCTTTTGGGGAGATGTTTCGGGGTCTTCTGGGGGTCTTTGGATGAAGTAAGAGGTCTTCCTCAGGCTTGAACTTTTTACCTTTTTTGAGTTTTGCTGACTCCATGATGGTGTTGCAAGACGATGTTGGACTCAAGCCCTTACTTTTGCCCCTTATCTGTTAGTTTTCTACTTTTATGTTCTTTTATCTACATTCTGTGTGTCTCTTATCTGCTAGTTCTTTACTTTCTGTCCTTTTATGTAGCTGTGTATGCATTCTTTTGGTACATGTTCGGTTTTGGCTATACTGTGGATTAAGAGCAGGATCTTCATTCTGAGTTAACCCAGAAACAGAAGTTAACCTCTTCAGGGTCTTGCTCTGTTTCATTGCCAACTATGAAAATTTGTCAAGAATGAGTGGTTTAGACCAATTAAAGAATCGCTGCCAAAGGTATTAGCAAAAGCAGGTTTAGTATAAATTTGTGAAAGCTCAACTTAATAGAGTTCAATGGCAAGGTTCACTGTATTACTTACAACATGGATGAAGCATACAAAGGAACATCAGATTAGAATCAATTTAAAATAATTTACACAGAGACCAGGGACCCAAAAGGGTAAGGAAGATACTCTCATTGAGTCACGAGGTTCAGAGGGGATCCTCTTGCTTTCTAAACTCCTCATAGAGCCTAAGCGCAGCTGAGCCCAACTTAGTCTCAAACCTGGTCAATGGTTTATGTCTAAAGGATTTTAGCAGCACTTAATCATTGACTAATTTAACATTTACATAGTGATTAAAAAAGATTTACTACTATTGCAACAATGACTTAATTATAGATCTGAGATGGCAACATTCATACTATACTTGCTAGAGGGTATTTGAATTAATTCACACATGCATGCACACAGACACAGAGATGCATGTATACCTCTCTATACATACAAAGGTCTCTGTCAAAAATGTGAGTTCAGTGAAATATTCATGTTGAATACCTTTGCATTTCTCAACGGGTGAGGGGTGAGCCTTGAGGAGTGGGGATATTAGGGTAACCCCTGTTGTCAGCTTTTGACTCTGAGTATCACGAACTTGACAGTTTGTGAGCTCTGAGAGGGGGTCTACTTAGAGGGACGCAGCCTGCTGTGGGCCAGGAGAGCTCAAAGGGCTTCATATAGAACTGCTGTTTATAGGTTTGCAAGGTACTTTTAGTCACTCATCAATTTCCATCCTGCCCATAATCCAAGTCCATAATTACTGAAATTTTTCAAAAGTTCAGTAACAATTGTACCTTTCTACTTGGGTTATGATTAAAGTACTGTTCCAAGGCTGTCAGGGGATGACTGATTATCTCTCATTCCCCTCTTTGGTCAGGCAACAGAAGTTCCTGGTATGGACAGTGCTGCCCCCACCTTGGGCATGCAACAGTTTCTGATATGGTCAAGGGACACTTCACTGCTGTGGTGGGTTGATCTTGGCTGGATGCCAGGTGCCCACCAAGCAACTCTATCACTCCTCTTCCCAGCTGTACAGGGGGGAGAGAATAAGATGGAAAACAACTCATAGGTTGAGATATGGCAGTTAACTAAAGCAAAAACAAAAGTCTGTGCACACACAAGCAAAGAGGAAAAAAATCAGGTTTATTCTCTACTTCCCATCGGCAAGTGATGTCTGGCCACTTCCCAGGAAGCAGGGCTTCAGCACGCATAGCAGCTGCTCCGGAAGGCAAACATCGTAAATAATGAATGCCCCACCCACCTTCCTCCTCCTTTCCTTAGCTTTTATATCTGAGCTGACATCATATGGTCTGAAATATCCCTTTGGTTAGTTTGAGTCAGCTGGCCCAGTTGTTTCTCCTCCCAGGATCTTGCCCACTCCCAGCCTATTGATGGGGGGGAAATGTTGAGAGACAGTGATGATGCTGTGCCAGCATTGCTCAGCAGTAGCCAAAACACTGGTGTGTTATCAACACCTTTCTAGCTACCAATGCAGTGCACAGCACTGTGAGGGCTGCTATGGGGAAATGAACTTCATTCCAGCCAGACCCAATACAATCTCCACCCCTTATTCCATACCATTTGAGTCATACTCAGATCCCATATAATTTATATATCTTCTGACTATTCCATTGTATTTATTTCTCATTACTGAAATCCCTTCTTATCAACACATACAACTTAAACTACATCCTTAAACCATCTTTATGCCCAACATACAGATTTATACATTTTGTCTTAGTTTAGAGGAGAACTAAGATATCTATGTTGGCCAAGAGAGAGGAAAAGGAAAGGCCTTCTTCCCCCAAGAAGGCCAGCCAAAAAAAAAGTAGCCCCTCTCCTTAAATTTAGAACAAAACTTTAATTAGAAAAATATATAGAAAAGGATAACAGTTCTTAACCACAATCTATCTATCTATCTTCTGAAAAGGACCAAACAAACAGTTGGTAAAAAACCCTTTGAACGAAAGAAAGAAAAAAAAGTCGGTTTTCTCTTCCCTAATGGATGCAATTATATTTACAGACAGCAGGTAGTGATGTTGTGCCTCGGCCGGCCAGCTGCAGGTCCTCTGTCCCTGACCAACACAGCAGCCTTGAGTCAGAGGGACAATGGGGGGGGGGAGGGGCCCTCTCCGTGGTGCAGAAACAGGCATATTCCCGTCCTTGTGGCAGCTCCAGGCACAGGCAGGCAGGAGCAGGTAGGAGACAGCAGGAGAAGGAGGCACAGGCACACAGCCCCGGTTCTCCCATCCTCTGCTCAACAGAAGAGCTGTTGAGCCAGGCAGAAAGGGCAGAAACAGAAGCAGCCTCCCTACCGGAGTTTTCTCCATGTGGCGAAAAACCGGGGTGGGAGGAAAACAAAAAGAGAAAACCAAAAATCCCTCCCACCAATCCCTCGGCACTGGGGGGGGGGGGGGGGGGGAAGGCGAGGCAGAGCCAAAAAAAAAAAAGAAGAACTGCTCTCCCAAAAGCCACAACCCCCACCCCTCGCAGCCTGGGAGAAAAGAACAAAAGGGTCTATGCTCAAGCCACTACATCGGAATGTGAATATTCATTATTCCCTTTGTTGACCACCAAGCTCTGGAAGGAATTCCAATGAGATTCTGAAACTATAACAATTTTCATTAACTACTGTTTCCCATCCTTTCACAGATAGATACTATTTTCCCATTTAATGGGATTCTTCCACCCCTCCAGATATTCAAGGACAGGCCATGACTTGGGCTCCATTCCATCAGGATGGGTACTCAAGACAGTAGAAGCAATGCAATTGATTGTTGGGCACTGACATCAGCCCATCTCAAGTCATCATTGCACTCTCCTTGCTCCTCGCAAAATTCACTCTTTGTTGATTCATCATTCCTGCTACTTTACTTCCTGTAACATACAACTTACACCACAGATTATTTCCCCCCAAGGTTAAATCTCCTTGAGGCACACACTGGGTCTCCCCATCCTTCCTCATTATCCAAGCTACACCCTAGTCTTTGAGCAAAGACAATCCCACAAATGGGTTTGCCTTTTCCCATAGGAGAAATTCACACCAACTTCCCTATGTGTAGTACAAAGATCTTATCTCCTCCTACAGTATGTATGGGTTTTGCTTGCGCAGGACCAGGGCAGTTAGAAGATCCCCCAGTGTTGAAACTGGCTTATGCTAAATTTGCCTCCCATTGCTTCCATGCCCCATTGCCTAAGGCTTTTAACATAGTCTTCCACGGTCCATTATACCTCTCAATCTTTCCAGAGGCTTGTGGGTGATAAGGGATGTGATATATCCACGAAATGCCATGTTTCTTTGCTCAAGAGCTTATAAGGTTATTTTGGAAATGAGTCCCATTGTCTGATTCAATTCTCTCTGGGGTGCCATGTTGCCACAGAATGTGCCTCCCAAGGCGTAAGATGGTGTTTTGAGCAGTGGCCTGGTTCACAGGATATGTTTCCAGCCAGTCAGTCGCTGCCTCCACCATGGTGAGCATGTAGCTCTTGCCTTGGCGTGTTTGTGGCAGTGGTCCAATGTAGGTCAATTTTCCAGGTCTCACCATATCGGAAACCCAGCCACTGCCCTCTGTTCCAGGGAGGTTGTACTCACATGGCTCACTTGATTGCCACATGTTTCACATTCATGAATAACCTGTGTGATGGCCTCCATGGTCAGATCCACCCCTCGATCATGACCCCATCTGTATGTCACATCTCTTCCTAGATGTCCTGATGTTTCGTGGGCCCATCAGGCTGTAAATAGCTAACCCTTCTGCTCCCAGTCTAAGTCTACCTGAGCTATTCCAATCTTCACAGCCTTATCCACCTGCTTATTCTGATGTTCTTCAATGATGCAACTTTTAGGAATGTGAGCATCTACATGATGCACCTTCAGAGTCATATTTTCTACCTTTGCAGCGATGTCCTGCCACAATGCAGCAGCCCAGATGGGTTTACCCCTGCGTTGCCAATTGGTCTTCTTCCATTGCTGCAGCCACCCCCACAGGGCATTAGCCACCATCCAGGAGTCAGTATAGAGTACAGGCCACTTTTCTCATTCAGCAATCTTTAGGGCCAGTTGGATGGCTTTCACTTCTGCAAATTGGCTTGAGTTGCCCTCTCCTTCAGCAGCCTCAATGACTCATCGTGTGGAACTCCACCCACCAGCTTTCCACCTCTGATGGTTTCCTACCACATGACAGGACCCATCAGCAAATAGAAATAGAATAGAGCTTCTTTCATTTTCTGGTAACTCGTTATATGGTGATGTTTCTTGGGCATGAGTCACCTTTTCAGGCAATTGATGCCGAAAAACTCGAAAATAAGAAAAACTGCTAAGAGAAATTTGAATCTTTTAGCAGCAAAGGTATTTATTGCAGCACTGGGAGGCTAGCCAGCTTGCGCTGGACAAACTAGCTTCCAATCATCAGTGCAAAACAAAGTAATTTATACAGTCTATACATGACTGCAACATCTCTACATACATATTCATGTAATTACTACATCTAGTCATACATATTAATGATAGGTGGAGTCTAGGCAGGGCTTGGGGCGGATCTTTCCCAAATCCTCTCTTGGCATCAATATTGGGTGGTCACTTCCGTTCTTCAGCCTCACTCTGGGAGTTGCCCACTCTTCTACCTCGCTTTGACCTCCTCAGTTCTCTTTGTTAGTGACCTGGTTACCAAAGCTTGCAGAAACCACTGGCTTAAAGCCATTCTATCCTATTCAAATGTTTACCTTATGTAATTTATGACCGCTAGGCTGATTATATAGACTTCTCTCAGTATTCTTCTAAGATCAGGTCCAGTAACTCGAACAGAACGAATCAATGTTCTATGTTCCCCTAGCAACACAGACAGGACAAGTGTTGAACAATTTTCCTAACAGAGTATGGTATCTTTTACTAATTCACTTAACTCCTTGAAGCCTTGCTCTCATTTCACAATGCTCCAAAATCTCTGCCTTCTGGCCAGTCCATACTGTCTTCCAGGATTACTGGGCAACTGGGTTTTTCCATTTGGGCTCATTTTGTAATCAATACTATCCACTTACTCCATGTAGCACTGGTTGCATGATGTGTTGACGGGATGCTTCCTTTGAACATCCAGTGCAGCGGGGACAATCACAGTACCAAAAGGAGACATGCTTCTGTCCCAACGACTTCTGAGGCAGCTCAAACCCTCTCATAGGCTGCTAATACCTCTTTTTCAGTTGGAGTGTAATGGGCTTCTGCTCCTCGAAAACCCCAGCTCTAAAACCCTAATGGTCGTCCTCGGGTTTCTCCTGATATTTTTTGCTAGAGGCTCCAGGTGAGACCACACTCCTCAGCTGCAGTGTAGAGGATATTTTGCATGGCTGGTCCTGTCCAAACAGGGCCAAGAGCTACCACATGAGCTATTTCCTGTTTGATCTGCTCAAAGGCTTGTTGTTCCTCAAGGCCCCACTTGAACTGGTTCTTCTGGGTCACTTGATAGAGGGGGCTCACAAGCTGACAATAACCTGGAATGTGCATCCTCCAGAATCCCACAAGGCCTAGGAAAGCTTGTGTTTCCCTCTTGCTTATGGCGGACAAAAACCACACACACACAAGCTGTTGGCAAGAAAAAGCTAACAACTAGCAACCACTTTATTATCAGAAGGCTTGTCTTTATAGTATTTCTTATCTGCCCATGCGTACACATATTACACTCTATTGGCCAGGCACTCCTGTCCACGAGCCTTAGACCATCTTCTGATAGGTAGTTCACATCTCTCCTTGTGCTGCTAAGTTTCAAAACACATCTTGTTATTCACACTTATTTTTCTCCTTTCTTCTACTTTCCCATGCCTGCTACAAGGTCATAGGTGTTTCTCCTCTGCTTTCCCATGCTTATAGCTGCATCTTCTCAAGGCCAAAGCTGTCTCCAACCCAGTAATCTTCCATACTTGCTAGCCAGTGGAGACATAGTTGGTATTTTGTTCACCACATCCATGGGCACATGACACTCTCCATCCTGCCATTTTATTCCCAAGAACTGAATCTCCCGTGCAGGTCCCTTTACCTTACTTTACCTTACACTGTTCCAGTGCAGTCTGGATCAGTCCATGGAAGATGGTAGGGCTGCTTTTCCACCCCATGGGCAGTTGATTCCAGGTATACTGGATGCCCTTCCAAGTGAAGGCAAAGTGTGGCCTGCACTCTGTTGCCAGAGGGACTGAGAACAATGCATTAGTCATGTCAGTTGTGGAACCACTGGGCTGCCTTTGGCTTGAACTCATATTGAAGTTCCAACATGTCTGGCACAGCAACACTCAGAGGTGGTGTGACTTTATTCAGGCCATGATAGTCCACTGTCAGCCTCCATTCTCCATTAGACTTTCACACTGGCCACATGGGGCTGTTAAAGGGTGAGTGGGTCCTGCTGATCACTCCTTGGATCTCTAGTCATCAAATCAGCTTATGAATGGGAATTATGGAGTCTTGGTTGGTGCGATATTACCACTGGTGCACTGTTCTAGTAGCAATTGGCGCTTATTGGTCTTCAACTTGCAGCAATCCCACATTGAAGGGATCTTCTGAGAGGCCAGGCAGGGTAGATAACTGATCTTCTCTGTATTCACAGTAGCTACCCCAAACACCCATCGATACCCCTTTGGATCCTTGAAGTACCCCCTTCTGAGGTAATCGATGCCAAGGATACAAGGGGCCTCTGGGCCAGTCACAATGGGGTAATTTTCCCACTTGTCCCCTCTTAAACTCACTTCAGCCTCTAATACAGACAACTCCTGGCATCCCCCTGTCACTCCAGAGATCCAGATGGGTTCTGCACTCCTGTGCCTTTATGGCATCAGTGTGCACTGTGCATCAGTATCTACTAAAGCTCCATACTTCTGTGGATCTGATGTGCCAGGCCATCAAATCCACACAGTCTAGTATGCTTGGTCATCCCTTTCCTCCTCCTGGCCAAAGGCAGGGACCCTCTATTCCTGTTCCTGGTCAGAGTATTCACTGTCTGACCTTTGCGATGCCAGATGAGAAGTCCCCTCACCAGTATCAAGGGAAGTGATTTCAGTCCTTTTATGTCTGGGACATTGCTGATTGTTTTCTTGGATCTCTGTGGCAACTACACTGACAGCCTTCTTGGGTGGCCCCTTCTTAACAGCTCTCTTCCCTCTCAGTTCACATACACAGGTTTCCATCTTAAAGGTGGATTCACCATCCCACTTCCTCACATTTTCCCCCTGGTCACACAGAAAGAACCAGAGTTCACCACATGGCCTGCGCTTGGGGCTTCCTTTCCCTCTGACTGGGGCAAGAGACGAGCAATCTCTTGGGTTCCCCTTAAGGGCTGAGGTGCTGACCTGTAGAGATATGGAAATGTCCAGAGTTTCTTCTATGTTTCAGAGCCAGGAGGACATCATCCCTACAGTTGGTGTATCCATTTGCAGGTAATATGATGCTACCAGGCTATTGGAATATGATCCAGGGACGCTTTGAACCACCTTCCTCCACATGGCCATTGTGCAAGGGACATCCTCTGGATCTTTAGGGCTGTTATCACTTTTTAGATTACTATAAATGATTTCCAGCACTGCTAATTCTCTCAGGTAGTGGATACCTTCATCTGCAGTGGTCCATTTTCCTGGTGAGTTCATTAGATCTTCCTTAAATGTATAACTTTCCCTGACACTTGAGAGGAGCCATCTCCAGAGACTGCAAGTTGCTCCTTCTTTTCCAATTTCTCTTTCAATTTCCCTATTATCTCTAGCAAGGGTCCCAGCTGTTGGGCTTCATGACCTTCCAATTGCTGACTATCAGCCCCATCATCCCAGCATCAAAGCAATCAGGTAGGAATCCTCTCAGCTGGCTGGTGGCTGTAGTCTTTTCGCAAGTCTCAAAGTTCTGATGAGCTCAGGGACAGGGTAACTTCGGTTTCCTGTTTGATTTGTCTCACTCCTTTCAATTTCTTTGTTGAAGGACTGGCTTTTTGATCTGCCCCCTCCCCTCCTGATTCTCCTTCTTCTTCTTCCTCCCTTACTAATCTATGATATGGACCTGTAGCTTAATGCGACAGCATAGTTGAACGCTCCCCCTTCCCGTTCCCTCCCAGCCACGTGGTCCCCAAGATGTCCCAGGAAAGAGACACACAGAGACCGCAGGAGGGGAAAAGCAGTTAATATTGTCCCATCTGTTCATATGAGAATTACCTGCTAGAGAAAAAAATGGATTAGAGGGAGAAAAATGACATTTTGAATTAATTGACAAGTTTGAAAATGGATTATTAGGAGAGAAGCTGTTATGAGACTGATGTCTTGGTTCCTTTAGCTGGTTCTCGGTTTTCTGTGTGTTGTACAGCATGCCGTGTGACTGCGCAGCAGGGTCCCAGGGAGAAGGTCCTAACGCAGGGTGGGTGGAGGCACCGGCATCCGGACGGCCACTCCCCCCAGGGGCTGCGCAGCTGGGAGGGGTGCCTCTTCCCGGCTCAGGGCTGGTGATGTCACAGGGAAACCCCCTCTCCCCTGTTGGAACACAGTGCATGGGGCTGCAGTCCCCGGCGCCGCCCGCGCCTGGGTCCGCATGGCCTGGGGGTGTTGCATTCCAGGCATTCTCCCAGCTGGGTGCAGCGCCGCGCGACTCCGCCCAGGGCGGCCCCGTCCCACACGGCTCACTGGCTGCATGCTCACCGGGCATGCGCAGTGGTGGGGAGGGGGGCGGCGCGGCGGCACCGAGCGGGGGAGGGGTTTGGAACCCCCCCTCAGTACAGACCGCTGCGCCTGGGGGACCGGGAACGTGGGGACCCAGGGGTATGCCCATCCCCCGCGCGGCCACAGCATGCGCAGGTTCACTGTGTCCCATCCCCTGTGGCCAGTTGCTGCATGGGCGCACCTGCGTCTCCGGGGCGGTGTCCGGTCCCGGCGCGGCACCGACGACAGCAGAACACGTCACTCCCTCCCTTCCAGCGCAGACGCAATACAGTGTATTCGCACGACAGGGACGGGACACCGGAAGTAGGGCACAACATGGCAGCTGTCCCGGCGCTGAGGGCCGCGCGGCGCGTATTGCGCAAGGACTCGCTTCAGCTCCGCTCAACGGCGGCAGCGGCGGCTGTGGCACCGGAGGCAGCTCTGGCGGCGGGGGAGGGGGCGTCTTTGCCGGGATGCTGGACTGGACCGACGACACAGCCGGAGGTGGTTCTGGCAGTGCCGGCAGTGTCTGCTGTGATGGGGATGGGCAGGGTGGCGTGCAGGGAAACGGCGGTGCGGTCGGCTCGCAGGGAGAGGGGCTCACGGGCTCGAAGGGGGTGGGGGAAGGGCCCGCCCCTTCTGGGCGCGTGGAACCGATGGCGGGCTGGGAGAACTCCCCACAAACAGAGTATTGTTTTTGGTTAGAGTTTTTTGCGGCATTTAAAGGAGAAACACCTTTCCTTGCTGTGGAATTTGCAAAAGCTCCGAAATTGTCATTCTGTTCTTGAGTTTCCAATATAAAAAGGATATATGTCCAAGCCAAACTAGCGTGGATAGCTGCCTTATTATTTGATTGTGCAGCAATCCATATCTTTTTTCCCAGAATGTCCCATTCTTTTGATGTAAGGCAAAAAGGAATTTTATAGTCATTCTTAGCCATAAACTTGGAAAGGCATTTCAGAGCAGATTTATCAGGTGATTTATCGTTGTTAACTAATAGGTTTTTTAAGCTGCGGTAATTTTCTTTTTCTCTCTTGGAGAGGAAAGTTCCCATTTTAAAATAAAATGAAGTATTTAAAGGTGTTTGGGAAACGGCCGAAGCTGCTACCCACCTCTGCCTGCAAGGTGAGCTGATATGTGTCCCACAGCTGCTCCCACGAAGGGTTGGGAGGTGCTGTGACTGATGCTGAACTGTCGACACTATGGAACAGCTGAACTTCGGGGCTGTCGCTGGAACGCAGGATCTCCAGGCCGTATCCTGCGCTTGAATTCCTGTTGAGTTAAATAACCTCCTTTTCACAGAAGAGATCGGTTAGTTTCCTCACACGGGGCACCATTTGCGACAGCATGGTGGAATGCTCCCCGTTCCCTCCCAGCCATGTGGTCCCCAAGATGTCCCAGGAAAGAGACACACAGAGACCACAGGAGGGGGAAAGCAGAGAGAGCGTTTATTCACATGTTCAGTGGTATTTAAAGGACTTTAGGGAATTTTGGTTGCAACCAATAAAAATCGAGGGTTAAAAACCAATGGGGAAAGGGTTAACAAAGGCCCAATAAGGGGGGGTTTCACATAATCCTGCCAAGGCACATTCTTGCATACTAATTTAGGGAGATAAGGGTTTCTCAAGGGGTCTTGGGAAGAAGAAAGGTGACTCAAGGAAAAAAAGGCAAAGAATCCATTTTACAATACAGTAAAAGCCTCAGTTTTTAAGGCATTATGGCTGGTTTCTTCATTTTCTTCAGAGACCCATTGCTACAGCTTGCCTTATCAATTTTTTCCTTTTCACTAGTGGGACAATTACTGTAGTTGTTGTGGTTTGAGTCCCTATCTCAGCCATAGCGTCCTCCAGAGCAGTTTGGGTTTCTGCCTCCACTACAGTCCTCTGAGAGTACTGAACTGTGGCTTGATAGTCCAGGCCCCAGTACAGGGTGAGAAGCTGATCATTTTCATTAGGGTAGGCAAAGCACCCTTCCATCAGGTGACGCATCAGTTTGCTAAGGTAATGGGAGGTGTCAACTGCCCTAGGAACCTGCCCAAATCCGTCCACACACTCTGCCACCCAGGAACTGGACACCTCAGGGCACATTTCAATATATCTTCACCTAAAGATTGTTTTCTCTTACACCAGGATAACACCAAATTACACAAACTCCATAGTGCGGTGACAGTATTAGTAATAGTAACAGTATTAAACAGCTTACATAAGCATGAGCAAAGACCATGGGAGATTTCATTATAAAGCCATTCTTATCAATCTCAGGCAGGGAGGGAGGGTGTATTCCTCTGTTGTCTCCAGAAGATCCCAGAGCATGACAAGGCTGTCAGTGTAAGGGTAAAGCATGGAGCCATTGTTCATATCATTATATTCCCAAACTCAGCAAAATAAAGAGGTAAGCAGTGCAGCTGTGTGGTGGTTTGAGCCTGGATAAATGCCTGGTGTCCAGCAAAACTACTTCAAGGTCTTTCTTCCCCCCCCCTTTTTGCCTTCCAGAGGGAAGGAAAACAAAGCAGCTAGGAATTTACAACTAGAGATAACAACCAAAAGAGGAGCTATGATTAATACCATGGGCAAAGCAGAACTTAGAATAATGCTTAAATTTATTACTAACAAACTAAAAACTAAAAATAAGAAATAAAAACAGGTTAGAAAAACCTTTCCACCACCACCCTTCAGCCTGTCCATGCTCACCTCCTTCCCCTAATGGTGTGGGGGACAGGGAATGGAAGGTTTACAGTCAGTTGTTGTTGGGTCAGCCATTCGCAGATGTAAGTCCAAGACTTAAGCAGCAGTTCTGTCTCAGGGGTCTTTCCTGTGGGCTGCAAAGGGGACAGCTTGCTTCACCACAGTCGTCACCATGGTCACAGGGGAATCATAATTCTGAGTCCTTCTCCTGCATTCCGTGGGGTCCCCCCCACGAGAGAGATCCTCTGCTCTCTCGTGGGTCATTCCATGGGGTGCGGTCTCTCATGAAAAACTGGCTGTATCTGCTCAACATGGGCTTCTCTCTCCATGGGTCTCAACCACAAATCTTTGCAGG
This sequence comes from Margarornis squamiger, assembly GCA_035222235.1. Taxonomy (NCBI): domain Eukaryota; kingdom Metazoa; phylum Chordata; class Aves; order Passeriformes; family Furnariidae; genus Margarornis; species Margarornis squamiger. Next base: position 882 of record JAWWTY010000202.1, on the reverse strand, counting down.
ACCTCCGCTCCACCTTGGGGGCCTCCTGCTAAGCGTGGGCTTCTCCCTCTGTGGGTCTCGGCCACAAATCTTTGCAGGACCTCCGCTCCATCTTGGGGGCCTCCCACAAGGTAACAGCTTCTTTCATGCATCCTCCTGCTCCGACAGGGGAGTCTTTGCACCCCGATGGATCCCATGGGCTTCGAGGGGACAGCTCATAATCACTATGGTCATCACCACGTAGACAGGGAATAATAGTTTTAAGTCCTCTCCCTGATCTGTGGGGTCCCTCTCCCAGTTTCTCCCTCCTGCACTGACCTTGATGTCTGCGTTATGATGTTGTTAATCCATGGCTGCCAATTTCTGTAGGAATACAAAACTGAAAAATACCAGAATGCAGAAAAGCTTCCCAAAAGAGTCTGACTGGGATGTCTGCAAAGCTCTGGGCAAATACCAAAACACAGGATGCCTCCCGGGAAGATAAGAACTAATCTGGCCTGCAGACACTGACCCATCTCCAGACCTGCAGAGACTCCATTTGCATTTGACAAGATTTGCAGTTTTGTGTATTCCCTGTCCCACACCGAAACTCACCTGGCCACATGTATTGTTCCCCTTACTCTTGTGTTCATGAATAATGGATTAACTCTAGATACCTGCTTCCCCCCCTAGTTAACATAATGTATTCTCTTACTTACCATGATCCATCCCCTGTTCAGCATAACCCAGCCTCTTAATTGTAATAACCCTATATATGTTGAAATGTGCTTACAATAAGCAGTTTTGTTTTACCCCCGAAACAGGGTCCGTGTAACTGACCGCCGCAAATTTCTAACTGCGCAACAACTTCTTAAATATGTTTTCACGCAGGGGCGTAACTTAATGGTTCAAAAGCAGGAAGTT
>JAWWTY010000201.1:0-18095 GCA_035222235.1 Margarornis squamiger | reverse complement strand
TCGAGCATGGTTCTGATGTTCCAACATGCAACTGTTAATTTGGACACACCTTTGGAGGCAGGTGTATGCCTTTGTCTCTTTGTTTTTGTTTGACCGCATCAGAAGATGCCTGTTGGCCATGGTTAGCCAACCGGGTGAAGGGTGGAGATGAGCTTTGGTTAGGACACTTTTTCTAGGCCCCTCTCCATGTGGAGCAAGCAGCGCTCTCCTTGAAAAAGGCTTGCTTGGGCATTCAGGATGCTGCCGACCCCAGACTGTCATCTCCGGGTCAGTCTCGAGCGATCAATGTCCTGAACCGCCTGCATGCAGGGTTGGGGCTGCGGCTTCCAGTGCACCTTATCACCTGCCGTTTCGTCCCTCACCTGTTGCTACAGGGCTTTGCAAATGTGGGTGAACCCTTAAAGCCTGTGTGGTGGGTTTTTTTAGGTGAGGCGCAGCGTGCGCAGAACTGGCCCCACCCTTTACTCCTAAGGTTCATCTGCCAGGGCCAAGCAAGCTTGGACGGTGACAGCAAAGTCCTCAGGACACAGGTTTAGTCAGAGTATCCTTCTCTTAAACAGATGGCCTTACAGGGCTAAGTGAGCTCCATCTGCCCAGGTTTGGAGTTAGAGTTGTCCTTCTCCTCGGATGGTTGCTGGGGAGCTAGTGAGCCCATCCTGCCCGTGGACACACTTTGTCTGACCCTTCAGCTGAGACCTGACTAGCATGGGAGACCCTACTGGAGGCATGTACCACCACCAGCACAGCTCACAACCTCATGAGGGCACACAAGATTCTCCCCCATGACAAGGGGGTGTCTGTGGAGAAGCTTAAAATATTATTACTTACTCAAAGTGCATTTGTCTTATTTCACTGATGTTGGCTCTGACCTAGAATGATGGGCATCTCTCCAAGGGTGAACCTTTCTCTGCCATCCATTAGGACCAGGAGAGACACAGAAGTTATACTCATTTCCCTCCCCCAGCAAATAAGTAAATAAATAATTTTGACAGCTGGCAGGACAACTTCCAGGAGAGCATTTACAAAAGAGAACTGCCTCCTTCAAAAGCAGCTGTTGTCTCTCTATCAAACAGGGCACTCATCCTACAAACATGGATGGGTTCTTCTGTAGCAGGGATCCTGAATGATGATTAGCTGTGAGAGTCTCATTTTTGTCAAATATGAAACCTATGAGAGAGAGTTTTATTTCAATGCTTAAATATGCAATGCAATTTTAACTTTGTGTCAAGAACTCAAGATGCTTTCCATAAGCTGCTTCCTCACATTCCAAAATCCATGAATAACTACTAATACTAAATATAAGGCAATGAGGGCGACAGGAAAAGTCAGGTGCTTACATTTTTCCAGAAATCTGGATTTATCACAGATTTAGGCAAAGTAGTTGAAACTAATTAGCTAATATTATGAGTAATTAATATGGATTTTCGAGTCTCTATATTTTTACAGAATATCCTATGTTTTGGTTCCCTATACAGGCAAAATAATTCAGCTTACCTGAGTCACTGTATTATAGCAATAGTCCCGTCACATTAGGAAGCAAATACATCAGTGAGCCTCATCCAGGAGGTGAGGATGTCACTCTCAAGGAATATGACTGAAAACAGATTCCAGAAATCTTGCAGTGTTTTTACCAAGGTCATTCAGCTATATCTCTATAAACATGAATAGCATCTCCATAATATAGAGCTGATTAACATATGCAAATCAGTAAAGGTTAAGTCATAAAATAGACTTTTTTGCAGCACACTGTGAGAGTTTCAGTCAATGCTGGAGTTATGTATTACGTTAACCCTCAAATCTGATGTCTCTGTTTCCAGGAATCCTTTACTAGGATATTCTTTACAGCCCTCAGCTCATTAATGAGGTAGCAGAGCCTTGTTTTATCCAGTAATGAGTCTGAAAGCCCACAAAGAGGTCTGATTAGAGCCCTTGGGGAAAAAAAAGAGAAAACATGATGATGAATTTGGTCATCTGAGCTATCTGGTTTGAGTGTTAGCACCCTGCAGCACACAGTAAGCTTCCAAGATTTTATATATTATTACAGAAGTAATCATTCACTAGGAGTATTAACCAATATCTCTGGTCTTAGCAGCTGCTTCTCTATGGTTCCTTCATTTTTTGTAAGAGCTCTGGATCTCAGATGATGTATGGTAATTTTGCATGCATGTGTGTTTGAGATGATTGCATCACCGTAGCACTGCGTCATTTTTAACATTGAAACAATGTCGTGGGGCAGCTGCAACGTGTAGGAAGTACTTTGAACGCAGTTCAACACAGAACACCTGCACTATCTCCCAACCAAGTAGCTCTCTCTTGTATTAGATGGATGGCAAATTCACCAAGAGGCCTCTCAAAGAGTGCTCAGAGTTCTGTGATTTGAAACAATGTAGCTCTGGTAAAAGTAAATAGCTGGAGGCAGATCTTTGTGTCCTGACTCATACTACAGGGGAGAGTTTCTCCTTTACTCACTGCGTTTCTCTAAATTCCCAAATAATTTCCAGGGCTGCATATCAAACACCAGTGAAGAAAACACAAATCTTAAACTATCTCTCAGGATTAAGAGGGTTAGTCCACATAGGACCTTTTGGAAGAAAGAAAGTTACCTAGATAGACGTCTATGTGAAAAGTCCCTTTTTCTTCTCTTAATTGCTATGTGCTGTACTGACAAGACACCACTCTGCATCGGCACCACATTGGCTGCTGCTGCACGTGCAATTTCTAAATGCACTTGAATCACAGCTTTGCAAAGATTTATTGTATTTTATTGAGGGGAGGGAATGACAATTACAAGATGATAGAAAAGCAATTTTAACATTAATCCTACTTGCAAAGGAAAATGCAGTGGAGTTGAGAGAGCAGAGAAAGGCTTGGTTCCACTGCTCCCCTGTCCAGCATTTAATTTTGTATCCTCCAGTATAAAATGTGGATATTACAGCTTACTATTTTTTTTACAGTACAATCCAATACCCTTGGGGGAAAAAGTAAGTAAAGACTTAAAAAAATATCAGTACTCTTATCATAGAGAATTATGTTTCATCACTTGAGAAATCTTTCTGAAGTCAAATAACAATTTTTGGATTTCATGAGAATAAAAGTTTCATTGAAAAACAGAAGACGATCTCTTTTGAGTCCACTTCAGCTTGCCGATATGATGCAACTAGAACTTGAAAAGGCACCTACACCACAGTGGCAGTTTATATGAAAAGGCATAATGGCATATGGTTACAGAAGGAATACAGTGTGATATACAAATAAACGCAGTACAAGTCTGCAAGTTGGGCATTCAGTCAATAATTACCATATAGCTTAAACTTCTAAATCTTTTCTTAAAACACCACAGAGAAGAAACCAAAATTCTTTATGTCAGATAAGTGATTTTCATATTTGTGACAAAATACAGTGTGACAGCTTTCATTTTATAACATAAGGCTGATGAGTACAGACTGGACAGCTTTATGTTGTTTTCAGACATGAGTGTGACCTGAGAGACAGAATACAGGTACACCTTAATTGTATTCCAGAGTCCAGGCTTTCTTTCATTCAAGGAAAATCCTGCTGACTGTCAAGGGTAAGAAGAGCTCTGCAAGTCAGGAACATGGTGAAAAAGATGTCAATAACTGTCCTTGAGTTTTCAGAAAAAGTCTGAATCAACCGATCATAAGAAGTATTCAATCATTTCAAGACAGTACTCAGATCAACCATGATGCCTTCCCTGTTAATATTACTAATAAATTTTTTGGAACTGAAGATATGATCTGTATCATGAAGGACACAACTTTTCCAGCTTAATAGAATTAATTGGATTGAGATTTCCACAGCTATTAAATGCTGTCTTCAATGTAACAGCATTAATGCCTATATGTCTTGAGATTGCAGTTCTGTTTTACTGAGCTACTAATGTATCATAGCCAAAACAGATATTTCCAGTATATCTACAAAAGCATCAGTAGACTATATTTTGGGATATTATATTAACTGTGTTCTCTAGTAAAACATTTTAAAGCCTGGGTCAGAAACATCCACTGAAATTCTTAACAACCAGATGGCTCATTGTGCTGCGGCTTGTTAAAAAGATGGTCTTGTTGACACCAGGGTTCTGAGAATGATTTAATTTGTTTTCCCAAACTTGGGAACAGGAGAATGATAGTGAATTTTTGGGTTTTGGTGTTGAAAATACTTATAATCAGGAAACAGAAAAGCCTGCATCAGCCTTTAAATTAAAATTCACAAATGAGGAAAGGAACAAATTAGCAGCCAATAGAGTGTCTAGCTCCAACTGTGGGTTATTCCCTATGGATTTGTTTTCTGGAATACCTCCATCAGGCGTCACTCACAACCATCCTCATTTATCTGATCATAGCTACTGTATTCTTGGCATTGAGAGAAAGAGAATGACAGGGAAAGACAAAAAACTGTTCAAACAAGTGACTGTTGGATGAAGTATGATAATAAACTGGAAGTGCAGTTAGAAGTTATTAGAGTATCCAAAATGCACATTGTAAGATAAAAAAATGCTACAAATTAGAGAATTAATGACAGGTAGGCTAGAAACTAAAAGAGTCTACATTTTAACTCTCTACTCTGCCACTGCATTTTCCTCCTGGTGAGGAATGACAATATACAAGTTAGGCCTGTACAGAGGACTCAGTAAGAAAAGAGCAGCAGTGCTGTAGGTCTGTGAAATGGGAGAAACAGGAAAGAAGAGAGAACAAAAAAATATGTAACCACAGAAATCCAGTAATAGATTGAAAAACCCAGGGAGGTAGAACTGGGGGAGCCTGTCAGTTCAAAATACTAACAAAAACCAAGCTGAAGTCTGACCTTTTCAGAAGTTCTCTAGTTCTTAGCTGGTAACAGACCAATTCTAGACACTGCCTGTAACCAAAGGAATTACCTGCCAGCCCTGTCAATCCATTGATATCAAAAAGGCTGTGTTCCACTTCTAAATTTGTAGCTTCATTCTTCAGTGCTGACAAAATTTGACTTCTCATCAACCAAGTAAATGTAGCCAAGACTGTCTTCTCACCACAGAAAAACTGTAGGAAGTTTCCCGTTGACTTCTACAGACAGTCAACAGTATGAACAGAAGAATGAAGAAAATTAAAATCATAAACGTGTAAAATGATCAAGTCTAAAAAATTATAAAATTAATATATTTTTTAAATTATAACAGGTAAACTAAGTGAAATAGCAGAAATGCTTCAGTCATTCAAGATAGAATGACCCTAAGAAATCCTGTCTCAGTTTCAATATACTTTCACAGTTGCTTCATGCCTAAAGCTGAAGAAACATTGATAGGATTTAATGGAAACTTCCATTTAAACCATTATTATACCTTGGTTCAAGTTAATTTATTAAAGTCAATGGATGTGGAAAGGCAAATCATTAAAAAAAAATAAAAAATTCCCCAAACCCAAAAAACCTGCAGCTTTATAATAAATCCCTTTTGCCCTTCATTCACTGTTAAATCAACCTTTCCAGTCCATTAAAAACCAAACCAACAAACAAACAATCAATCAGAATACTTTGTTAGAAGTTTTGCTTAATTTTTTTTCTGACAATTTGCCATGGGTTTCTGTGGCTGGATTTTGGTAGGGGGAGGGGTGGCTTCTGTTAGGAGCTGCTAGAAGCTTCCCCTGTCCTATGGAGCCAATGATAGCTGGCTCCAGGAGGGACCTGCTGCTTTTGGCCAAGGGCGAGCCAATGAGCAATCATAGTACAGTCTCTGTGTGATAACATATTTAATAATAGAAGAGTGTTTCACAGTTAGAAATTCCAGCCATGGGATAACGGCACAGGCATCAAGGTCAGAGCAGGAGGAGTAGGAGGGACCCCACAGGAGCAGGGGAAGGACTCAGAGCAATGGCCCCCTGTAGCCCGTAATGAAGACAATGGTGATGCGGGTTGTCCCCCTGCAGCCCATGGAGGGCCATTGCAGTGCAGACTCCTCCGCAGCCCATGGAGGAGCCCATTCCGGGGCAGGTGGATGCATGAAGGAGGCTGTTACCCCGTGGGAGACCCGGGATGGAGCGGCGTCCTTTAAGAGACTTGTGACCGTGGCCCATGTAGAGAGAAACCCATGCTGGAGTGTGTACAGCTTATCCATGAGGGACTGCACCCCATGGAGTGACCCACGGGACGGCAAAGGACTGTCTCCCGTGGGAGGGACCCCATGGAAAACAGGGGAAGGACTCAGAGCTGTGGCCCCCCTGTACCTGTGGTGCAGACCATGGTGAGGCAGGCTGTCCCCCTGCAGCCCATGAGGAGTGACCCATGGGACAGCAGATTGGGCAGAACTGCTGCCTAAGGGTTTGGACTCATGTTTGCTGACAACAGCTGACTGCAACCCCCCATTCCCTGTCCCCCTGCACCGCTGGCGGGGAGGGAGAACATGGAAGGAGGGGCGGTTGGGGGGAAAGTGTTCCTAAGACTGTTTTATTTCTCACTTTTTAGTTCTTATCCTGTTAGTAATAAATCTAAGTATTATTTTACTCCGAGTCTGTTTTGCCCGTGAAATTAATGAGACTTCTCCCAGCCCTTATTTCTACTCATGAATTCTCAACTGTTTTTTTCTTTCCCTCTGGGAAAAGGGGCGGGGGCTGAGGCAGTTTAGGTGGACACCTGGCGTTTGACCAGGGTCAAACCACCACCATTTAGTTGTCACTGACATGTTAACAGAATAATTTACTGAATTTAAACGGAAGTCTTACAAGGTTTCTCCAGCCAACATCATAACTTAGGGAAGAAACATATTAAAACCAATATGCTTCACTAATACAAAAGCATGAGTGGGTTTTATGGCAATGGTTCCATTTGTATTAAAGAGAATTTAAGAGATAATGAAATAAAACATGCTTGGTAGAAATCTACAGACTGACAGAATATTACTAGGCCAGTCACTGGGGTTCACTGGAAGATAATGAAAACAAAATAAAAAGGCTCAGCTCTGTCGCAGCATTTTACTGTAACAAAGCTGCACATTCTGAAATCCAAACCCTGCCAAAGAGTAGCACATCCTGAGAGATGGATTTAGCTTAACTGGATACTGATGAATGATCATATTTGAAGGCAGAACATTTCTGAAATGTTGTAGAAACATGTTGGACATGACTACTCATGTGAACACATAATGAAACCTGCTGCTGTATCTGCTCTGCCTCTTACTTCCATTTGCTGGCCTTGCTCTCCTGTTACTTGTTAAGAAAGCAAAATATCTGGAAAAATTATTAGTTCTGCCATCCCTTTAATTATAGCCTGCAGATACTAGCATAATAAAACTAATCAAATAGACTGGGTATAAGTAGAGTAACCTTGCCAAAACCAAGGCTAAGTCACTTTGAAAGTATGTATTTCAGAAGAAAATCAGTTTTCATACATTCAGTGAACAGAAGATTACAAAGCTTGGTTTTGAATCAAAATATGTTCAACTTAAATATTAAGAATGATTTTTACATAGAAATCAAGATGGGAAAAAAGGCGTTTTCCAGTTTCCTTAGGAAACTCACTGTGACACTTGTCCCAAATATCCCATCTTCTGCTCTTAGCCTGCCAGTCCTGCTGAAAACCTTTTTCTACTTCTGCAACGTGTTCCCTTAGCCAATCTCAGACTGAAGGCAGGTTGGGAAGTTTTACAAGGTTCAAGTGCTGTTCATCTTCTGATGTTGTAGACATGCTGCTTCAGACAAGATCTGTGTTTGCAAACACACACCCTGCCAGCTGTTACAAAACCAGCAGAACAAAAAAATATAGTATTAGAAATAACATTAATAAGAGAGCCAGGGGGATTTCATGGACATATTAAGCTGATTTAGGCTGAAGAGGTTTAGTTCAAAATAATATTCTAATATTTCATAAATGAAGTCTGAAGGACTCAGTGGGGTATTTTAAGATGCCAACAATTACTTTGCCCTAAATAATAAGCTGATAGGTGATTGCAAATGTGATGCTTCTGGTTGCACTGCAGTATGAGTCACTGGCTGAGATAAAGGAACAGAACAGATGAGAGCTGTAACATACTTAGAGTGTGCCTGCTCCTGTGATGCAGGGAGAAGGACACTTTCCTTCTCAGCTGAGTTCTCAATGTCCTGAATCTTCAACAGCATCCTTAGTGCCTAGTCTCTTTTCTCTCTGAAAACCCAGAGGAGCTACACAGTGAAAACGCTATAAAATCTATATTCCATGCCTTTGTCTTTCATTTTCAGGTATGTTTATGGAGTTTCACATCAGCTCTGATGTAGAAAATCCTTTATAAGACAGTGGGTTTGTACAGACATATGTAATGAGTGCACAGGCATAACTATAAAACATTAAGGATGTTGAGAGGCTTTAAGTGCATTTCACAGCAGGTAAGAATGCACCCTAGGCAAAGCAGTTCCACTGAAAATGCAATTGTCAGCCTGTTTTAAAACCCCATCCATTTAATTATAAGCTATGGATATTGCACACATTTCAGACAAACACAGACAGCTATGAGACTGCTTTCCAAGTTACAGCTATTCCAAACACCTCGAGATGTAGGTGCCTAAGTCAGTAATACTCATGACTGCAACCTTAAAGTGAAAAACTTCTTTAAAGATTTAGCTCAGTTGGCCATTTTCTTCACTACCTTCCATAATAGGTCCAAAATAAATAAATGGTGTTATTATTTCTGTTGGCTCTATCTTATGCCAAAAGAAAAGTCACTGAAAGAAATGAGGCATTGTGACTTCAATTAAGGTTAAATCCTATAAATTAGCACTCACCTTTGATATGCAATCCTTGTGGAAAGAAGTTCATAGGCACAGTTTTCAAATGAAAGGAGGTTTTCAATATCATGAAATACTCTCCAGTTCATTTTCATATTATCATTTCTTCTTTCATAAAGCATCGTTCTAATTAAGTTCCTGTGTTCTTTCAGGCCAAGTAAATTTTAGTCTTTCTGAGTTTTTAATTCCAATTTTTCTTTTCATAAGAAATAGGGAAATAAACAAGTAAAGTATTGAAATATTAACAGCCACCTCTGTAATAGCTATCCTGTTAATTTCTATCCCATCTCCATTTTCAATATTTCATGACTGTAGAAATGGTCCTCCCTACTGAAAAAAGTGCTGACAATTTTCCTGGCATGTATAATGAAAGCCACCCATGCTCAAGGCATCTCTTTCATACAAGCATTTTCCTTCATTGACTTACCTGAGGATGATTTAAACCAATTTATTTTAAGCTTTGGTAATAGAAATTAAAAGTTTTGTATTCACAACTGAGTAAACCTATACATCCTCTACAATCATGTCCTTTCCCTGCTGTCAAGACAAGTGAGACAAAGTCACAGATCTTTAGAAATTTTTTATTTATTTTTCAACTTTGCTACTATAAGAGGTAAGTGTAGAGAATGCAGAACTGAATTTAGCAAATCAGGGAACAACTTCATTTTAGACCCAAGAAAACATTCTGGCTAACACTGAGTTCTTGTGTTCCTCCAGTCAGCTTTTTTGTTTTATATTTGAGCTTTGATTCAAAATGAGCTTCAGTACCAATGCTCATCTGACAGCATCCTTCATTTCAGGATAGTCACAACTGGGTACAATAAATAAATAAGTCATCACCCATGAAAGATCTCTGGTCCTTAATATAACACATCTAACTTCTGTACTGTTCCTGTTGTCATAAACCTTGGATATCCATCATCATTCTGTCCATCAAAGCATAAAACATTGTGACTTCAGTAGTCACTCTTCCCACCACCCATCAATTTACTCCTAAGGGGAATAATTCTGTCTTTTCACAACTTCTTAGAACACTGCTGAAAGAAATTCTAGTCCAAATTGCTTTATTATTTCACTCTCTTTTTATGACTCCCCTGCTGGATTTCTAATGTGATTGTTTTATTAAATAAACTCATTTTAACATAGGTGGTTTAGAGTAAGTATAAAGTATTTACCCAGGACTTAAATGACGAAAGAAGGCTTTGCTCCACTGAAGGTTTGTAGAAGTAGGGCTACACTTAAAACAGTTTGAAAGTTTTGTCAACTACTGCCAGGGAAGAAAAACCTAAGGGGGTTACTGGCACTAAGATTGTTCAATATTATGAATATGCAAAATTAGGACTTAGTAACATGGATCTGTATAAGGGGGGAAAGAGATATTTGAACTTGTTTAAGCATTTAAAAAACAAATAAATAAAAAATTAAGGTTCTTAAGTTTCAAACTCCCTCTCCAAACTCCACATAAGCAAAGAACAAAAGCCCAAATGACTCAACCCAAAAAATAGCACACTGTCTCCCTTATCAGATTCTGCAGATCAAATATACAGTGTACCAGAAACACTACCTAGGAAATACAGAGTGACAGGCAGACTGCATTTCTCTAAATTAATTATCTGGAATGCATTCTATATTCAGCCCAGAAGAAGGTGACGCAAATCCAATGTCAGCAGGTGCACTATCACTGGAATGTCATATTCTACTCCTCATAATCACATTGTAAAAGTAAATACTGGGGATGAGTTTGAACAATTGAAACAGACAGCTTATTCTTGCCAGAGTACCAAATAAAAACCATCAAATGTCATCTTTAAGAGGAAAACATCCTGGATTGATTCCATTGAAGGTTTTCCCCCATTTTAGTTAGAGGAAGACTTTCTGTAAATTTAACTGAGGAAACCAGAAACAGGCACTTACTGCCATGCATCTGTTTAGTGTCACTACATGGATTTTACATTAATTTGTTATCTTTATCATCAAGGTTTCATAACTGTAAATATTGCCCTTTGAACTGTCTCATGATCTTACACTCTCTGAATATCTGAATCTTTTGTAACACACTGATTTTCATACTTCTGGTTGGACATTTAGTGGTGGTGGTGGGAGTGGGTTTTTTAAAAGAAAATGAAAATTTTCAGCATTTCAATTAATTGTGTAAATTAATAACTCATATTTTGGTAATTGCTTGAAATAAATTAATGATAGTTTTACTAAAGGTAACAATTTTGATTCAGTTAGGCTTTAATAGAGAATAACTTAGTATTAATCAGTATTTTGAAGTACTGGATTGCTGTCTCCACCAAAGGGGCTAAACAAGAAACTCTATTTTAAAGTGACATCCAAGTATGGGCAGAGAAGTGGTGGGTGATACAAACATACTTTACTCACATCTCTCACCTTTTGTCTTGTAAGTAGTCATTTAATTAAAATATCTAATCTCAGAAATAATTTCACCTTGAAGCAGATCTGTGGACTCAGGTAGTTGAAAGGGACTCAGGTAAACTTTTAATTTTTTTTCTTTTTCTTCATAACACTGTTCACAGAACAGAACACACTTGTTCCCATTACCCCAAACCTAAATTTGCCTTTGTAAGTTATTCATTACAAATGGAAGAGATCTAGTGGTCCTTCAGGACAACTATTAAATATTTATTTTAAAAAAATTAACCTTCATTTCAGTTTGTAGGTATTGATTGTTACTTACAGATTGATATTGTCTCTCATTGGTGTCATAATGTAAGGCAATGAACCAGTGGAAATTCATATCCTTACATAAAGCAAAAACTAAAAAAGAATCTAAACGAAAGCATAGTGTTTGCAAGTTTGAAATCCAGCAAAGCACTTAAATACACATACATGCTCTCAATTAACTCAAGGAACTACCCCTGTGCCTTAAGCACTCTGCTGGATCTGCTGGATCTGCTGGATAGGAGAGGATTTCTGTCCCTGGGACTATGCAGATATCAAATCTCTGTAAATATTTAATTTCCATTAAATCCTCTTTGGTATCTACCAGTTTCACTCCCAATCTGTTTTGTAACAGTTTTCCTCTCAATCCACAAAGTTTATTTATAAAAAGTGAATGAAAGAGGAAATACTCTAAAAATCCATGGTATAACTGGTACTACTGTTGGTATAACTCAGTGAAGGTGTGCAGAGCTGGGAGTCAGCCCCTGGCCCAGACAGCTGCCAAATCCAACAGAACCAGAGGAGAAGCTGCACAAAGGAAAGTTGTAGATTAAAAATGGCCTGGGGAAGACTGGGAATATGAAATCATTAGCAAACACAGTCCTATCCCTTGTTCCTTAAGAGACAGTGAGAGAAGCACAGTGTGACTTCAGAAGCATTAGAAGTATCACCTGTTTCTCCCTTATCTGCTCCCATCCCAAACAGCTGGGCAGTGCCAGCTCAAAGAAGCTACATTCCACAATGATTCAAGTCTCTGGGAAGCTTGTGAAACAGAATCACAAAAGCTGCCGAATATTTACACATACTGCATTTGAAAGGAATCCAGTTTACTCTTAGAAAACACAAACTCTATGAAGGATCTCTCTGCAAATGAAGGCCCTCAAAAGTATTTTATTTATGAGGGGGGAAAGGAAAACACCTGAGAACTTTTATAAAAATCCTAATCTGCCCTTTCCTCGCACCTTTATACCATGAATTTATGAAATGGAAAAGAAATATGGAGGGTTTGCCACAAGGAAATAACAAATAGAGGTGCTTTTTACTTCAACTTGAGAACTATGAATTTATTTTAAGCTACTGAAAGAATGGGTTTTCTTAGTCTCAGTAGAATAATCAAGTTCTTAGAAGAAAAGAAAGAGGTCTTGAGTAGGTTTTCAGTAGCACAACAGAGGAAAACCAAGCTTAACTGCGGAAATGAGTGCAGTGCAGCCAGAATATAGTGAAAGATGGTAAAAAAAAAAATTAAAAAACCCCAGTGGTATTCCAGGGGCACCACTAATACTAAATTCATATGTTTTAATTGCGTAACAAGCCTACCCAAATCACTCAGCACTCTGAGTATTAAGGAATTCAGTGTCTGGGAGGAGAAACTGGCACCATTTTCACTAAGGCACCAAGAGGTTAAAGCATGATTATGCTCTGAATTTTTATTTTGCCATCTTCTGGTAGTTTGGGAAATTCTCCTTTAGTAACCTCTAGTGATTTTGCATGGACTCAAAATTGATAGAGACACCAATTTTAAAGCACAGTGTACTGCAAATAGAGTGGAATGTTGGCATAGTAACACAGTTAAACTATTTGTTTCCATGATAATGAGTTAAATTCCATTTCTTACTATTTCTCCTGAGATTTTGAATTGCCATCACACAGTGAGATTCTACAGCTCGTATCAAATAGAAGGATACAGTGAAAGTGCTTTGGTGAGCAACAGACCCACATGTGTCACATGACATATAAAAAGCACAAATTGAAACAAAGCATCCATAGAAGGAAGTTATAAATCCCAAAACCATTGGTTTCAATGAGACAGGTAATCTCTCTATACCCAGGTCACCTTCCAATGTCCATCATCCTACTCCCATCCTCAGCTCTCAGCCCTGCTCAGTGTCCCAGGCACTGGTTTTTTTGCCAGGCTAAGGTTGCCGGTTGCCTTCATTCTTTTTTTTTTTTTCCTTTTGAATGGTGAATTGTATCTTTACACTGAATTCCCTAATCATACATAGCATACATTGGTATGTAAGAAAGTATCATTATGTTTGTGTCTCCCAAGATGCTATTTCCAACTAAGGCTTGCTGTGTCCCATGTTCTGTGTGTGAATAATCACATTAAGCTTTACGAGAGCTCTTGGCTTATTAAAAGACCCTGCCTGGAGATGATCCCAGCTCTGATCGGGAGTGGAGGCATGGTGCTAGGCCCATACTCAGATCCCGGAAGCAGGCTTAGGACCACATTACTGCAGAGTGGGAAGGGAGGAACAAGACACCACTAAACTACAGTAGTGCCATGGAATGCCTGGAGCTCCACAGGGGTCTGGGATGGGAATGGGATTGTTTCCCTCATCTTCCTTGCATGAGCCATGCCACCATTAATGCCCTGCCAAACACTTTTTCTGGTATCTCCTGGAGCCTGACCACAACGTCCCAAGCAGCAAAGCACTGCTGTCACCACTCTGCAGGCATGACAGGCAGGCACAAAGCATGCATGGTCACACAGGGACACCTAAGCAAAGCCCAGGTAAAGTCACCATTTAAACCCTCTTCACTGTCCTATCAAGGGACTGAATTTGGTCACCAGGAAATGGATCCATCTCAGCAGTGACAGCAGCAGGCGGGATGCTCATCAGCACAGCCCTTCAGCCCCAGTGGGTGAGCAGACAGAGATGATCACCAGATCAAAGTTTACAATTTAGTTGAGACATCAGCAAACCCTGGGTTAAAACTTCACATTAAGTTTCTAAATGCTAGCACTAGTATCGTATCAACAAAGCTGAATTAATGGAAAAAAATTCTACCTAACCAGAAAGTTAAGTACCATCATCCTATATTCTGATTTACTCATGCAGATAAACACACCAAGACAGGATCCTGCTGAAGAAAACAGCATCTTCTTGGAAGTTTTGTGGGTTAGAGTAAGACCTGGACCATAGATTTTTTTTTCCCCTACCAAAAATGTGTTTAAAAACCTTTTGTACATTACTAAATAAACATAGTGAGAATGAGAAGGCAGAAAGCTACTTGCTTACACTGAAACCTTCAGTGTTGAATTCTTGAAAGTATTTGTGTTAGCATCCTAATGATCAGAAAGCAATTTTTGTTCATGGCAAGGATGATTTTTGTTGCTTAGTTACCCTACTTTTTATTCTAAAAGAAAAAACTCACTGCTTTGCTACATAAGCAGCAGTGTTATATCCATCCTGAGAAAAACGTGATAAAAACTTGCCTTATGGAGAAGAGGGGCTCATGAAATAGATTTCCATACAGAACATGGAGGGGGTTTTTTGTTTTTCTTTTGCAGACAGATTGCTCCAGATGGTCTGAAAATGCTCTAGATGTAAATGGTACAGCAAAATATGCAGCAATAGAAAAGATTATGGAACCTCAGAAAATTCTTCAGTCTCTTCTGCAAACATAAGCTAGATGAAAAGGCAAAGCCTTAGGTGGATCCTATCCCAAATGCTCCCTGAACACCAGGAGCAACTTACATTCAGTTCCATTGTTGCCTATTAAGAAAAGTGATAGAACAAAACAGCAACAAAACCCAACAGTGAGACAATGTCATTAACAAAACAAGCCTTTCTTGCTTTCTCTTTTCTGGTAGACAAACCACTCATAGCAAATTAAATGGCTATTTAATTATCAGTTTAGAAGTTCTGTATGCAAAGTTTGGTTTATATCTTTATCATTAAATGCAGGGAATTAAATGCACATGAGCTTTGAGAGAAAAGAAGAGCAAGGACTAACGTACAGATTTGGAAACTTAGTATTCTTCCTGCCAGGTGTCAGAGTAGCTCTAGATGAATACAAAGCCTGCTCTTGTAGAATAATCCTATTCCTCCTTAGCTCACTTTCAGTTTCAGCAGCACCTCTGCAAAGAGAACAAAGAAGAAACAAAGAGTTAAACAACACTGAGAAAGGGTCTGGTATATCCAACATGGTCAGAAATACCTAGAGGAAACTATTTTCATTCAAGTGGAGGGGAATTCTGCTGTACCATGTCACCACTGGAGTTTGGAGATATTGCATATTCAAATTTGAATCTACATCCAGGCTGAATAGTGACATAAAGTTCAAGGGTGTGTCAGATGTCAATAGATAGAGTTTTCTTCCAAAGTTCAAGAAGTTAATTTCTTGTATAAGACACATTTTACTCAATGTACCTACAAGTAAAATAAACAAAAGTAACATCAAAATGAATTAAAATCCCTTCACTAATTTTAGGAGTGATAGATAACAAGTCAAACCTGTCAAACACAAACATCACATTTTCCTGTTTCATTCTATTCTTCTTTGAAATTAATGACTTTTTGAGATTATTAATGAAATCTTCACAAATTAGCATCTTATCAATGAAATAGCACTCTTTTCCTATTGAGAGTTGAAAACTATTACACCTAGGGCACTATTAGTACAATTTTTTTTAAATTATGCTGATTAAAAATCAGTTTACTGTTAATAAGGCAAAGCTCATCCTTTCTAAGCTAGAGGAGTTTTTGGGTTTTTTTGTTTGGTTTTTTTTTGTTGTTCGTTTGGATTTTTTTTGTCTTGAAAGATTCTGTGACAGGAGATAAAGTGCAAATCTAGATACAGGAAGGCTCAGAGCAACAGAAATCGTAGAAGACTTGCAAAGGAAAGACTGTTAGTAAATCCTTATTACAATATTGTCTTTTTTGGTACCTATGTAGGACACTTCTAAAACAAGATGTGTCAGATATGATGAAATATATGACAAAATACTTTAGCCAACTATTCTACAGAAAAGATCTAAATCAAATGTTGAATTATCACAAGTGAAACCTGGTTTTGCCAGGAATCACCTCTCTTCTTCAAGGTTTGGTTTGCTAATCTGTGCTCATTATTTACCATATTTCCTTTTTAATGCTTTGCAACCTGGTCTGTATCTATTGAGGGGAACTTAATTGCATCTTTTCCTTCACTACATTGAATATGGCATTATTAAATCAAATGGGATTTGTGTCGGTAAAGTAAGAAACTGGCGTCTTACTGCCTGCAGAGAAAGGACAGCAAATCTAAAAGGAGTTTAGCTTTTTGCTTTTTAGCAGATGAACTCTCTACCAGTGACTTCTAATTTTAACTTATTCTTAAAAGGTTAGGTGACTCTCAAGGGCGCACATATTTGCTAACTATAAATAAAAGCTGCAAGCACTACAAATGAATGGTACACTGTATCAGTATTATCAAAGGCTAACTACACTAGAATCACACTTTGGGTCAATCTCTATTTTAAGAAGTGATTACTATTTCATTTCTAGGAAGAAAAACCAGAAATTCTGTCTGGCTGATTCCACAGGCCTTTAACATACGGATTCCCAGGATGAAAACCAAGAATAGCATAGTAAAGACAGCAAGATAATTAAGATATCTGAGTATTTACTCTCAGTTCTTAATGTGTGTGTCAGAAGGGAAGCAAATACTCTCAAAATCAACAGCACACATACTGTTCCAGCACTCTCCTGAAGGCTAACGATGGCACTTGCATTTTCTCCAAGCTAGAGGCAGTTTGACCTCAGTAATGTTCCACTAAGCAAATCTCATGGCTGCTCTTCTGATTTCCCTTGTAGGCACATTCTGTGACCGCTGCTCGTGCCCATTCACTCTCTCTCAGTCAGTCTGGCACTGGACTCTAAGAATCACAGGTTCCATTTATTATTTTGAGCATTTCTTACGTTCATTAGTAAAAGATGATCTAGCAGAATATTGTTTTGAATGGAATTAGAAAGACTGAGTTATGACAGAGTCCTGATGGGTAACAGTCACTTCCCAGTAGTACGGAGCATGTTTTACAGATGCCTTTTTGCTCACAACAGAGAAAAGCACTGAAATATCTGGAGCTTAGCCAGTGAAATAAAGTACAATAACTATTAAAGACATTGGTACCTTGGTAACTGACACCTTTTACTCTGAAGGACAAACACCAGAACAAGATGGGTCCAAAAGCTACTTGTGCATTTGATTGGGATAATCACATATGAAACTACTTCTGTCCAGTGCTATCACATTCAGTTTTTCCCAGTGCTTATCACCCAATCATCCAGGGGTTTTTACCCAAATCACATTGTGTTGCAACAGGAAGTCTCTAAAAAGATCAAGATTATGCCAGCATATCCATGCTGGGAGAGGAAAAGCACTTTATCGCTGCAGGAAACTAATCAATGATAGGAATAGAGTTTGAGCAATATATAGAATAATCTTTAAACATTCCTGTCAGTGCTACAAAACTAGACTATAGATTTCATTTTATGCATTAACAGTAATCAAGGTTTATTCATTCAAACCTTTCTGTCATCAAAGGAAATGCATCCTTCATTGTTCTGCTCTCTTTCCAATGCTTCAGTCAGGAAGGCAGTAAAATCTAATTAAACACACTCCAATGTCTGTATTAAATAGCTTGACTAACCTCTGTCACACACAGGTTATTTCCTCTCTCATGCCCTGTCCACACTCACACCATGCACAGCACACATAAAACTGGGCTCTGAGTATACTGTTACATGATATACTAGTGTTATAGTTTTAAACTCAGAATTCCTTCCAAGAGCTTTGGAGCCAACGCCTTAAAAACTGGTAGAATGGATTTAACAAAGGGTGTAATGAATATTCATACTCTGTTGTTAGCAGTTCTAGCCAGGCCTTTGTTTTGAACATCTC
>JAWWTY010000200.1:0-18166 GCA_035222235.1 Margarornis squamiger | reverse complement strand
GCCAGGTTGGATGGGGCTTGGAGCACCCTGGGCTGGTGGAAGGTGTCCCTGCCCATGGCAGGGGGTGGAATGAGATGAGCTTTCATGTCCCTTCCCACCCAAACCACTCCATGATTCTCTGAAAGGTGGTATTTTACTAGCTTGATATCCCAAGACAAAAGATGTTATAGAGAGTCTTTAAGGTTGGAAAGCACCTTTAAAATCATTAAGTCCAGCCATAACATGTTGCTCTGTATTTGTTTTTCCACTGAGTAAGAGAGATCTGGACTTCCCCAACCCACCCCTTGGCTGAGGTTGATGGTGTGACCTGCACTTGCAGCCCCATAGCCACGTGGAGGACTTGCAGATGAAGCACGGGAATTAATTCAGATTTTAGGGTCTTTAGGATACCTCAAAGAATTGGTGCACATGCCACAGAACAGCTGTGATTCAATTCCAGTGCTGGAGCTGCTGGTGGAGCCTGTGCAGGGAGCAGGGATGATGTGTTGGCACAGAGAGCGTGCACTTGGGTGGGAGATGTCAGGGCTGTGGCCAAGCACAGCAGAACCAGCAGAAAATGACAAAAATTCCCCATGCACTGTGTTCAGAAAGCTCAGGAAATTACTGGCTGAAGGAAATGCAGTTTGGGCCTTCAGAGCTGTCTCCTGGCAGTGTGTTTCCTGAAAATAGAATATTTCTGCTGGGGGCAGAATTCTGCTGGTTTGGATGCTGAAAGCTCATTAAGATCTGATGTTAAACAATTAATGCTCCCAGGGACAAATTGGTTCATGTAGCAGGACTTTCTCTAGCCAGAGGAAAATGCAATATCCCAGGAAATTACAGGGCCTGTCAGAAACTTGGTGCTTGCACAAGGCTTGGTGACATTCATTTCAAGCCCCAATATTTTCACTGGTTCTGTCAGAATCTGTGTGCAGCCCTTCCATCTGCCTGCTGAGGGCTGAGCCTGGAAAACTGCTCCATGGAGAGCAGGGCAGGGGTGGATCCCCATCCCTGGAGGGGTTTAAAAGCCCTGTGGATGTGGCACTTGGGGCCATGGGTTAGTGGTGGCCTTGGCAGGGCTGGGGGAGGGTTGAACTCAATCTCTGAGGGCTTTTCCAACCTCAGCAGCTCTGGGATTCTGATGAGGAGAGAAGGTTGTAACCAGTTTGCTCCTCCCCTGGAGAACCTGGAGTTTGCTTCAGCCCCTTGTTGTTGTATCAAAACAGGGAATGCAAAGGGTGTTTTGTTTGTGGTTTTGGAGCCTGGTTCTATGAAAGAGCCACTTTACAGGTATTAAAGGCGTGGAGTTTGGCTCCTGGCAAATGTGTCAGCATCTCATGTAGAATGGCATCCACCAACTGTGCCTTTCCCTGCAGCCTTTGTGCTTCTGCTCCTTTGCTGATTTTCATGCCCAGAGAGACCATAATTGTGTGCCAAGACTTTTATCTTTCCATTCAAAAGCAGAATCTAGAGATTTCCATGGACCTTATGAACGTGTATTTAATGGCTTTAAACCCCTTCACTCCCTGGCTATTTGCTGGATTTAGCCCTAAAAATTACAGTGGAATTGAACTGGTGAAATGAAAATCCTATTTCAGACTGAACTGTATTTTCCCTGCTACATCTTAATAATAACAATCAAAATAATAAGAAAATGACTTGGAGAAAAAAGCCATTTCCCAGTGCTTGAATTTGGGGTCATTATTACCCTCAGTTTGTGCATAAGGATATTTCTCATGTGAAAATCCCAGCCTTTTACTGCCTCACCTCATGGTCCTGGTGGCTCCTCCTGAGCTGAAGCCACTTTACAAATCGTTACTGTGAAGTCTGGATTTCCCCAGGGAGACTAAAACTCCTTCTCCACTAAATATTCCCCACTCTGACACAGCCTTGCTGACAGGAGCTGATGTGACACACACCAGAGACCTTGTCCCCTTTTCACTTAATCTCTAAATTTGATGAGAAACCACTGATAGATATTTTTTCCCTGAAAATTTTTAAGATCTACTTTTGTATTACTTTCTTGCATCGAAGTGGAAATTTGGTTTCCCTAACTCACAATTCCAATTCTTTGGGAGGCACAATGACCTGCCCAGCAGCTGAAAGTCGTGTGTCATTAAATGCTGGCTCTGGGAATGTCACACAGATCTTTGGGAAAACTGCCTTTTACTAGTACAAAATAAAGACCTGATTTTTCAATAAATTAATATATTTTTTCTCTTCTCTCCCTTTCCCCCCTTTTCTTCCATTTCCTTCCCTTCCCCCCTGTTTCCCCCATTTTCCCCCCATTCCTCCCTTTCCCCTATTTCCCCCCCTTATCCCTCTTTCCCCCTCTTTTCCCCTTTTTATCTCCTTTCCCCCCGTTATTCCCGAGGCAATGTGGAGGTGCCCCCATGGAAGCCAAGGCTGTACCTGCCCCCAGCAGCACAGCCTGGACCCTTCATCCCTCCCGCAGCCACAGCTGCTGCAGATGTTTGGAGGACAACACGAGTCACTCCCACCCTTGTCCTTGCTCCCTTTTCCTCAAAACAATTCTGGTTCCAAGAGCAGAAATCCTTTATTACATCCAACTTTTATTTACTTCCTTCCCTCGAAAGGACAACCTGTTATGGGATGTCTCCTCACAGCTCCAAAGGTTATTTTGCCCCCTCTTATGAGCAGAGTTTTCAGTTCCAGCATCTCCCAACCTTTTCCTTCCCGAGCGCTTTGCAAAATCCCATCCTTATCTCTGTAATAAGATTTAGTCAGCCAGAGTGGGATCTGCCAAAACCGAGTTGTCAGGTTGGGCTGAGCTCCGTGGTGAGAGGGAAATATCCTTTCTAGACCTGAGGGTTTCTTTGTGTCTCTCTGTGTCCAAGATAAAGACACTTGTCTTTGCTACAAGGTTTTCCAGGACCACGGGACTAAATCGGCCGAGTAACCCCCCGTGTCCTTCTGGGATGAATTTTCTATCCTTTTTACTGGAGCTGGAGAGATTTGTGCCTGCAGCCCCTGAGGCTGGGGGAGTTCCGGAGGGGACAAGGGGGAATGGCTGCCCACTGCCAGAGGGCAGGTTTAAATGGGATGTTGGGAAGCAATTCCTCCCTGAGAGAGTGGGCAGGCGCTGGCACAGGTCACCTTCAGGGGCATGTCCCAGTGCCCCAGTTCCTGCCCATTGCCTCCTGTCCCACCCAGCAGAGCCTGGTCCATCCCCTTGGGAATAGACGCTTTGAACCAAAGAAACCTTTTTTGATGCATCTTTTTGCACTTGTGAAAAGCCCAAATTAATTTTGTGGTTGCTTAGAAAAGCCTGGCTTAAAACCTGCACAGCTGGTTGCAGAATTTTGGCACCAACAGCCGTAATGCAGTGATGGATTTATGGATTTTATTCCTCATCCCACAGGGTGAAGGGAAAATACATTTAAACTGTCAGCCCAATTTTATATTTCTTTTTCTTTTTCTTTTTTTTTTTTTTTTACTGTAGACATCCCACAAAGATCATTTATGGGAGCAGCCTGTTTTGTTAGCATCTGCTTTAAATATTTTATTTTTCATTTTATTACCTGCAGGTCTAATCAGACTTTTCACGGTGCAGAGTCTGATAACAAATAATTTTGCCACCAGACATGTTTAGTCCCAAAAAAATGACTTCAGGAAAATGCACAGTGATGCATTAAAATGTAGTTTACAGAGAAATTATCTTTATATGCCTTTTTTTTTTTTTGCTCTTTTTTTCTTTTTCTTTTTTTTTGGCTAAAATTACAGTTACTGTGAGCCCACAAAAATACAACAAAAATCTGCTATACTTGGAAAAAGGATTTGCAATATCCACATGAACTGTCTTGGAATCATTAATGCATTTTAATATGTGCCACACTGACCATGGGCACATTATACACTGTAGATACTGATTAATTATTAACATGTTTACAACAATTCTGCAAATAATGGGCTAATTACTACAATTATGTATTTTCCAAGCAGACCCACTCGGGAGCAGCTCTGTGCTCACAGGCAATCCTGGAAAATCCAGTGGCAAAGCCTCTGCTTCCCAGGATGCTGTTTATTTTTGTGGGCTATTGATTTCATGCCAGAGTTTAGTAGGCTTAATTTTAACTGATAGGCGAGTCGTTCATCCCATTAAATTATTGATGGGCATCAAGTCTCGTGTTTGCAGGATTCCAGAGCCTGGGAACTGAGTGGCTTCAAGAGATTCCATACAAATACCTGGACAGGTGAGGAAAGTGAAATGCTTCCCTGTGGTGGCTCACTGTGGAATTTCTGCTAGACCTGGACTGCTGCAGGATGAAGAAACCCTGGGAAGTAAAGAAATAAGAGAGATGGAGGGATGAGAGATGTCAATCTATTTATATAGCCATATATCTATAGATTGGTTTATATAGAGAGGTACAGATAAAAATAGATACACGAATCGTGCTCTGAATAAGCAGCACAGAGCAGTGGGACACGGGGGTTCCCATCCTTTGAACTCTATTTTGTCCTGCAGGTCCCTGCCCTCATGGAATCCCAAAGTGGTTTGGACCTTTAGGGCTGTCTCATCCCACCACTGAAGGTGTGGAGTGTCCTTGGCTGGAGACATCCCAGAGCCATCTGGGCACAATCCATGTGCCTTGGGATGGTCCTGCTGGAGCAGAAGGTTGGACCAGATGACCCATTGTGGTCCCTTCCAACATGACCCAGTCTGGGAATTGCCTGGATGTGGAAGTGACTGAGGGGGTGGTGGTTTCCTGTCCTCTGGGAATATGCAACGTGAGGTTTGCTGGAGTTTTCTGGGAGATGTTCAATACCAAGCAGCCTTATTGGACACCCAGTCCTGACCCATAAACATCTCCCCATCCCCGGTTTGCTGGAATTTCCTCAGGCTCCAATCACAACCCCCGATCTCTTAATAAGAGGATTAATACCAAGTACACAAGTGGCATAATTAAATATATGTGGTAATGCCTGATTAGACTATGGATTTAGGGAGGGAGCAGCATTATGCAGAGCTACAATGTAACTGGGTTAATAACAATCAACTGATTAATGTCGTACATCTCGTTGGAGCCTAAAGGAGAATAGACTGAGCTGATTAGAGCAGTTGCAAATATGCAGAAGAGCACAAAGCAGGCTGGATGAGATGTGCCTGCAGAAAGGAGGGGCTGTCAGTGCACCAGAGCACAGACACGTTCAAAGGAGGGAGGAATGGTGAGAGCTGACTCACTGGGACTGTCCTGGGAGGGCAATGGTCCTCAGCATGGCTGGGTTGCCATTCACAGCTGCAGTGAGATATTACTCATGATGGCAATGCAGAGAAGATGTTAAAATCAGAGAATCACTGAATTATTAATGCTGGAAAAGCCCTCTCAGCCCACGGAGCCCACCCTGTGCCCGATGCCCACTTGTCCCCCAGCCCAGAGCACTGAGTGCCACAGCCAGTCCTGCTTTGGGCACCTCCAAATCTCCCTGGGCAGCCCCTTCCAATGCCTGACCACCCTTTCCATGGAGAAACTCTTCTGTCAGGGGAGGTTTAGGCTGGATATTAGGAAAAATTTCTTTGTGGAAGGGTGGTCTAACCCTGGCACAGCTGCCCAGGGCAGTGGTGGAGTCCCCATCCCTGGAGGGATTTAAAAGCCATATAGATGTGGCACTTGGGGACATGGGTTAGTGGTGGCCTTGGCAGGAATGATTATATCATATCCAAACTGTCCAAAATTCAGTTTTCTAAGGTGTGAAAGAGGAAAAGCTCTTAGATACAATGGCACAATCAGAAATTTATCAAATAGATGAATATAAGATGTACATGAGAAGGCTGAACCTGCAATAATAAAGGAGCAACAAAGCACAGTCAGTGAAAGGAAGGAGACACTTAAAAGAAGTGTATAGATTTCTAAATTCTGAACAGAACTGAAGAAGTTAAATTGCTGGAGCAAACAGAGCTCCCATCACCCATGGGGAACTTGGAAAGGAGAGTCAGATTGTGCCTGGACTGGGGAAAGAGGGAGTGGAATAATCAGTTTGGGGTTACAGACCAAAACTGGGACTGTTATAAGGGAAAGAGTAAACACCTGGTCACCTGAGACGTGGAAGGAAATATTACTGTGCTGAGTGATCTGCTCTGGGGGATGTCCCCAGTGCCCTCTGACCTCACTGGGCTGTGGCTTGAGCACAGCCACTCTGATTTCTCATTTCTGCTGTCCCTTCCTATCTTTGAGGGCATTACAAAGAAATCTGAGCAAACTGCTTTCAGTCAGGCTTGAAAGTCACCTATTTTTTTGCAGGCTGATTCTTGAGGGGCAGCTTTGCTTCTGTTTCCTTTTGGGTTTGCTCTTAATTGTTGCTGCCTCGAAGTGCAGCCTTCCTTTGGCTCCTCTTGTGTCTTCCCTGGCCAGGGACCCTGCCCTCAGCACCTCCCTGCCCTCAGCACCACTCCTGCTGCTCTTTGCAGTTTCAGGCACAGGTGGAATTCAAAGGTATTTTTTTTTCCTTGCATGACCGGGCATAGGCAAGAGCTTGGTTTCAGCTGATAATCTTTGTGGGTCCCTCTCAGCTCAGGATGTTCTATGATTCCATGCAAACTGTAGGACAATGTAAAAGCTGCAGTACTAAAAAATAAATCAGGAAAGAATCCTAATTCCTCACTTCTGAACCCACTGCACATGTTGGAATAGTTACTAAAATAAGTGGGTTCACCTCTGGCTTTTGAAGGGCCTGAGTTCACCCCCTTTAGTGGATTCACACTGTAAAGGTGGGTGGATAAAGGGCATCTGGAGATGTCAGTGCCAGCCTTGCTCTGATTTCAACTGGTGCCACTGGTTTAACTGGTGTTCTCTATGGGGCAGGTGATCTCTAGACCATAAGTGCCTGACCCCACTGTGTTTGGATTCCAACTCTTTTGTATTTCCTTCCCATCCTTTTTCCCTGGCTGGAGGGACATGTCATTCACATCTAAGGCTCTTCAGCTATTCCAAATCATTGGAAGACAGGGAAATGAAATTAAAATATATCCTAACTAGATGTATCTTCATTTCTGGCTTAAATTTCTTCTTTTGCCTTACTCTCATTTCACAATCATGAAGTGTCTTTGTGATTCTTTTCAGCTCAGGGAACCTCCTCCACATGTTCTTTGGTTACACGTCAGCCTGTTCACTTCCCTTCTCCTGGGGCTTTGTAAGGGGATACAAGGCACCTTCAGGAGTGATCTGTCTTCTTCCCCCAGCACAGAGAGCAGCAGATCTCATTTTAAAGGGAGACTGATGAGTAGCTTCCTATTTAGAAGAAAGATGTGTGGTGGGAACAAAAGAGATTATCCATGGGAGCTCTGATTCATAAAGCTGATAAATGTGTGATTCCTCATTTCAGCTGAAACAGGTGATGAGGGCTCGTGGTGGAGCACAGAAATCCAAGGAATATTGCAAGCTAGACCTGATCCCTGGCTTTTCCTTCCCATGGTTCAGGTTTGCTCTGAGCAGGGGACTCCACATCAAGCATGCAGGGTGTGCAGCTGGCTTTGACAGGGCTGGATGAAAGGCCAGACAAGCTGCAGCAGAGAGAGAAATCTCATTTGTCTAATAGGCTGAGAGATTTAATTCCGGTTGTATTTATTTTTCATTTCTGCTCAGAAGGCCTAAGCCCTCTAAATTCAAGAGCACACAAAAATGCCTCATGCTCTGCTGGCCCTTAATTGATTTTAATTTCTAGTGCAGAATGACATTGTTTCTGTGTTGAGGGAAAGTGGCACGGGGAGCTGCCTGAATTCCCGAGATCTGTGTGCATTTACACCTAATTCCTGATCTAAGAACCACAAGAGCACGGAGCCCACCCTGTGCCCGATGCCCACCTTGTCCCCCAGCCCAGAGCTCTGAGTGCCACGGCCAGTCCTGCCTTGGGCACCTCCAGCCCTGGGCACTCCAACCCTCCCTGGGCAGCCCCTGCCAAGGTCTGACCACCCTTTCCAGGGAGAAGTTTATCCTGACAGACTGCCTGAGGGCTTGGGAAAGGTGAGTGAAGGAACTGGGTGTCAGGTGAATAATGGGAGAATCCTCCAGTGATGAGTTCGGAGACTTTGGGTGTTGAACCTCTGCTCGTTTATTTCTGCTCTCAGGGCCTTCCTTGGAGGCTGCTGAAGATCTCCAGGGCTTCAGGGACAGGGCATCCTAATGATCTGGGTGGACAAGGGCAGTCTCATAAGAAACAATGTCCTCACCTGTGTACATCCTCATCCTCCTCCTCACCAGGGAGCTCTGTAAGGGCTGTGGGAGGAGAGTATGGCTGCAACCAGGGCCAGGCAGGAGGGATTTGACCCTTCTGCATCCATTCTGCTCAGAAACACCCAGCACAGAGCAGAGGGATCACCTGTGCAGGGAATACCTGCTGGGCTGTGAGTCCTTGGAGAGAGCTGAGAGCGCCGGGACAAGAGTGGTGTTGTAGGGATGTGTCAGAGCCACAGCAATTCAAAGCAGCAATCCAGAGGCAATATTCCTCCTGTCAGCTTGAGATCTGGGGCTCTCCAGCAGCCCCTGATGTG
Organism: Margarornis squamiger; assembly: GCA_035222235.1. Lineage (NCBI taxonomy): Eukaryota > Metazoa > Chordata > Aves > Passeriformes > Furnariidae > Margarornis > Margarornis squamiger. Next base: position 9,681 of record JAWWTY010000200.1, on the reverse strand, counting down.
CCTCACAGCAGCAGGGAAAACTTGGGAAAAACACTGAAATGGGAGCAGAATGACAAGAGAAACAGGAGGAGGTTGCCGAGGAATTGTGATGCCCAAGGTGGATCAGATCAGGCTAATTGGCAAGGTGTGTGTTGGCATGGAAAGGTGGGATTCAAATCATGGCTGCTAATTACCATCCAAGGAGCCAGATTCCCCCAGGATCTTGGGGAATCTCCTTCCCTGGCCCTCTGGACACAGCCCTCGGGGACACACTCTGGGATGACCCAGCAGGGGCAGGAGGTTGGGCTGGGTCACTCCCAGGTCCCCTCCACCCTTCCCCAGTGGGTGACTGTGATTTTGGTGATGCAGCTGCCCTGTCCCCCCCGGTTAGATCTGACCACCTTCATAGGATAAACCTCTTCCATCTGACAGAGAGCAGAGCCAGAGGGCTGAGCTGGTAGCTGTGCTGTCCAAGGGCACGGGAGGCTGCTGTGGGTGTGGGGTGAGTCCCTCCTGGCCAGGGTGCTCTGGAGGAGGGCGGTGGGAGCAGGGCCAGGCTCAGGTGATGCAGGAGCAGGCCCTTGCTCGGGAGCAGGGGCTGTAATTAGCTTTCCTGCAGAGCACACAGGGAATTGCTAATGGCAGGCTTTTCTGAAGTCTCTCTGAAGGGGAGGCTGATCTGAAGTGCCATAGTCTGGTTGATCCTTTATACAGCACTGCTGTTCTTGTTCTTCTTAAAACTACCACTGATCAGCCCCTGCTTTCTGTTTCTCTGCCACGTGACCTCCTCTCACCTATTCTCTCACCTCGTCTTTTACCTTTCTAACTTACTTTTCATTGCTTTTCTTCTTATTATTTTTTCATTTATTTTTTCCATTGGGAGAATGGGGGTGTGTTTGGTGCTTTGCTGTTCCTTTTTGCTTTTATTTAATTTTATATTTTCCCTGAGATGTACTAACCAGAGATTAGAACATTAAAGGAGAAAAGGGAATAGAAAATCAGGAAAAGAAACCCGTACCATTTTCTGATTTTTTTTTTTCCAATTTCCCATGTTTTTAGTTGTCTTCCAGAACCTCAATTTTGCCCCCAAACCAGAACACCTGCTCTTGCAGCATCCCTTGTATGTCTTGGTACTCATGCTGTGCTCCACTTGACAGTATTTGCCCTCAATAAAGGACTTTGAGGGTAATTTCCTGATTGGGCAAACGGACCTAATACTCAATTTCCTGCTTTGTTAATGTCCACAGTAATTCTGAAAAATATAATAATAATAACGATGATGATGACGATGATGATGACGATAATGATGATCAGCAGCAGCAGCTTTGGCCATGTTGCTAAGCACCCATCAAACACCCATTGTGCTCCATTTTTTTGCCATTTTTTTGCTGATTACTGAGTTGCCTGAACAAAACTTGCCTCCTTTTAGCACTGTGGCATCCTAGGAATGCTCTGATGTACCTTAAAAAAGGATTTTAAGAAGCTGTGAAGATGAAAAATGAGTCATTTCCTATCAATTATTTATCTCTCCAGGGCCTGGATGCGTTGATCAGGCAGATGCTGAGGAGCCTGGATGGTAACAGAGCCTCCAACAGAGCACTCTGTACTGGTGCTTATTGTAGGGGAATAATTCCTGAGCACAGAATAAATCAAACTTCTCCCGTGTCAGATTCCATAGCAGGGGAGGCCAGGAAGTAATAAAGTGAAAAGCACCTGTTTCATTTCAGAATGAAGCTCATTATGTTTGATTCATAGGGCTGTGGGTAGTGGCACGACTGTGCAACAAAAAGCGCTACTGAGTGATGCTGTAGGAGAAGCTGGTGAGAACTGGGGGCTCTTACTTTGTACATTCATCCTTGGTGCTTTCATTGTTACCCAGAGTAACTGGGACTGTCCCAGCCCAGGCTGGACGGGGCTTGGAGCTACCTGGGCAAGTGGAAGGTGTCTCTGTCCGTGGCAGGGGTGGCACTGGGTGGGCTTTGAGGTCCTTGCAGCCCAGACCATCCTGGGATTCCATGATTCCATGCAGCAGGAGGACAGCCAGCGGTTCCCAGGAAGAACATCTCTTTGCTTTAAGTGATAGGGCTCAAAAAGATGGAAAGCAGCCGATAATTTCTTGTTGCAATGGAATACCTTAAATGTACTCAAGATAAAAATGTTTTGCTGTTCTGAATTGGAAAGAAAAATATTTATAAACTCTTTAACTGGTTAAAAATACTAATAAAGAAAAGGGAATCACAGAATGGTTTAGGATGGGAAAGACCTCTAAGATCATTGAGTCCACAATATTAAAAGTAGTATCTTCACATGTGCAGTTATGAAAAGTGGTAAAATGAGGTTGCATTAAGTTACAAAGATAACAAACATAAATGTTTGTGATCTGGCGTGGTGCTTACCTTCAAAAATGTTGTTGAGCTGCTTCGGGTTAGGAGAGGCTGATCAAAGAGCCGGCACAGCTCTGGATTCTCAGCATCCCTTTGGAATTCTGTCTCTTGTATCCCCTCAAAGCCAGCACACACGAGCCCCTAACGAAGCTCCAAGCGGCGCACCCGGAACGTTCCCCAGCCAGGGCTTTCCTGCTGGTTGCAAACTGCAATTGCTGCTATTGATTTGCCTGTTCCTGGTTAACACATTCAAGCACAATTCCTTTTTAACCATATCTATATTTTATCACAGCGTGCCCTTTGAGAGGCTTCCCTGCAGAATATTGAAATGCTTTCCTTCTGGTCAAGTGCTGTGTTTTATATTAATGCAGCTGGTATTTTTCCCAGCCCAGGTGCTGGGGTTGCTGGAGAATGAAAACATTCATTTCCAGACTAGCAGGGGTTGGCTCCTTATCGATGTCAGAGCGAGCTCCGAGTGCTCAAAATCTAATTTCTTTCTTTCTGTTTTGGAAGGTTTTGATGCAGATTAAGAAAATAAATTGTGGCTGATATTTCTTCCTCTGCTGGCAGCAATGAGAGAAAGATCAGCCCTGAAAGGTGAGGGTCTCATTACCTGTGTCCTGTCACGTGGCAGGGAATGAGGCTGTGACATCTGGGACCACCAAGGCAATTCAGGCTAAATTCCCTCCAGCAACTGGAATTATTGGGGAAATTTTTTGATCAGTTGATTAAAAAAGTACCCTAGTAACAATTATTACTTGGCATGGAGCAACCTGGGCAAACCACTAGCCCAGGTTGCTCCAAGCCCTGTCCAACCTGGCCTTGGACACTTCCAGGGATGGGGCATCAATAATTTTGAAGCAATCTCAGCCAGAATGCACTCCCTGGAAGATCTGACCATACCTTGGGAGTCCAAAATCTTGATGAAAAGAGGAATCTCAGGGTCCTCCTCCTGTGATGGAGGAGCCAGGAAAATGTGGGAAAGAGACGACCTGACTTTTATTCCCTCTCTCTTGGTCTTTTCCTATTATTTCTTAGTGAAGAACTGCTCACCTGTGGGCCAGAAGAAATTAGTTTGGACCAAAATCAGATTTAATGGGTTTGGCCATTAAATATTTCTGTTTTCAACTATGCATTAACATGTGGAAAAATGGCCCCAACAAGGTGCAGTCCTTGGAGACAGCAGCAGGGCAGGGGGTCCCCCCAGGCTGGCCCCCCCAAACCTGGGGGTCCTTTTCAGCCCCCAGCATGAGTCTGCAGATGATGTGGCTCCAGAGGAGGCCCAGGTCATAATCCTGCAGATTATGGGCTCTCCAAAGGAAGGTTCAGTTCCCTCATGTCTGCAAATATTCCTGGTTTATCCTCAGTGCAGATAATGAGACACAAAGCTAAATGCTTGTTTTATGTTCCTTGATGTCTCCTTTGGCCTGTGCTGTTCCATTGGCTCATTTGTGAGCATTTTTCCATTAGCAGAGCCCTTCCCAGCAGTTTCTCTTTCCGCAGGATGCTAATTTTTATGTGCTAAATGTGGCTGTTGTGATGCCTTTTTAGTCCTTTTTATTCATTAAATTTACTGTGTCCAATTAAATGCTGAGACTGAGCTGCAATTCCCATCCCACCAGTTGGGTTCAGCATGGAAATACATTTCCTGCCATGGAATTGGAGCTACAAAAGCCTTGGCACAAGTTCTAATTTGCATATTAACCATCTTGATGATAGAATAGGAAATTCAGAAAAGGCTTTGCCACCAGGGGCAAATTTGGGTTTTCCTGTGTTTCGGTGGTTTAACCACTGCTGAACAATGCCTGGAGAAGCAATGGAGGTGGGAAGAGGTGGGGTGGTACCCAGAGCCCAGGGATGCAGTTGGATATAATCAAAACAAATAATGATTGGGAGTTTTTAATGTAAAAGTGGATAAAAGCTGTTATTCTCTGCAGGAAGTACTTTGAGACAATTTCTGTTGTGAAATCCAGGAATTGGGTAGCACTGAGTGACCTGCAGTGATCCCTTCCCAATCCTGCAGTGGGGGGGAGTTTAAAAAGGCAAAAACTAGTGGGAAAAAATTCCCACTGCCCAAATTATCTGCTCAGGTTGGCTCCAGCACAGCACTCCTGCAACTGCTCAAGGGTCTGAGATGTTCCACATTTTCCTTTTACAGAGGGAGCTCAGAGCTTTCCTCCATCCTTCAGCCTGGCTGCTGGGAAGGAGGGGGAAACAAGGGCTGAACTTGCTGTCAACTCCCTTAAAAGCTTTTTAGTGTAGCTAAAATGTGTGATAATGGTACCCAGAACTATCATTACAGTTAATTAAAGGTCTGTTTCCTTTTATAATGTGAGGGGTTTATTTTCTGGAGTTGATAACATGGCAATAAAACCTTGCTTTAGGCAAAATCTTGGTAGTCAAGGTCACAATTTAGAAGTAATTTGAAAATTGAAGGGAAAACCAGAAACCAGCATATGGTTCCTGTTATTTCTGAGTTGTGGAAGTAGAGAGGGAATGATTTATACCTAAAAAAAAAAAAAAAAAAAAGAAAAAGAAAAAAAGGAACATCAGAGCCTGGGCACTGATGAAATGTTTAGTGGTGATCATGGGAAAGGGGTGAATGGAGGACAGGAAATTTGGGAGCTGTGCTCTGGGAAATGAATTCTTGTCACATCTTGGTTTAGTTTGGGTTGGAAAGGCAGAGGCTGGTTCCAGGGACAGGACAAATGTGGGATGTAGGCACAGAAACATCAGGATTTTACCACCATTTAAAAACCCTGGGGACTTGTAGTCTTTTAGGAATGGAGCTGATGTGGGGTGGGATGTTGTGGAGTGATGACACATCCCACAGTTTGCTGTTGAGGGTGAATCCACTCAGTCCTTGGAGCCCCCTGTGATTTCTTTCAGGCTCTTCAGCTCACAAACCCAGGGATGGCCACTGAGAGGCTGCAGGATCTCCATCCTTGGAGACATCCTTGAGAGATGAGGACCTGCATGCTGGGAAATACAATCTCTCAATAAAGAATGAATACATATTATGGTTTCTTGCTTTATGAATTAAACAATATGTTCTCCCTTCCTTTCCAGGGCCATCTGAGAAGACAACGGGTGCTCCTTTGGTCAAAAGAGTAATTTCCTGAGGTAAGAAATGTAACATAAATGCCAGTGGTAAGAGATTTAATTGCTGCAAATCTTTCGAGTGAGGGATGAGCTTTCTGTTCTCCAAAATAATCTTTGTTGGGATGGCACATGGAGCTCCTGGCAGGAAAGTACAAATTAATAACAGAGGAATAGTAAAGTGTGTGGGCACTGCCAGCTGCTTTGGAGCACGTGAAGGGTGTGGGATGGGCACCCCTGTCCCTGCCAAAGTGCTGGGGGGTTACCAGCCAAATGGCCTTGTGTCCCTCCTGCCTCTGCACATCAGGGGCTGGAGCTGGGAGGAGGGCAGGGACTGGATGGGAGGGACATTGGTGTGGCCTCTCCCCACGAGGGGCTGGGGCTGAGAGGTGGGCACGTCCAGACTCCTGGCCAGCACAGCTGGGATGGAGATGCCTTCATTTTAGCAAATTAGTCAGTGGATTTTAATGATAAGGTTCATCATGACTGGGATGTTCTGTACTCACTTAACAGGAAACTACAGCAGGATTCACATGAAAACATCAAATGTTGATCTGTCTGCGACAAACACACACCCCTCTGGCCCTCAAAACTCCCTTTGCAACACCTTTTCTGCCAAAATGTTGGGTCTGTGTTGGAGCCACAAAAGCCCTGAGCGGAAAGACTTTGTTTGTTTCTTTCTTTTGTTTTTGTTTGGTTTTTTTTTTTGTTTTGGTTTTTGGATTTTTGTTTGTTTGTTTTTGGTAGAGAGGTTCATAAGCGAGTAGAAGCTGCAGAGACAATTGGGTGAGTTCTGGCCTCCAGGGTGCCTTTCAAATGCAGGAGTTCTGGGATGTAGGACTGGTTTAACAGGATATTTATCTGCCTTAGAGAAGTTTTGGATAGAAACCTTGTAGTTGTAATAGTCTGCAGTAATAAGACAGCCATGAAAGACTAGTCATGAAATGAGAGTTGGGTTTTGGGTTTTTGTTGGGTTTTTTGTTTTGTTTTGGTTTTTTTGTTGTGGGTTTGTTGGTTTTATATATATATATATATATGTATGTATGTATATATATACGTTTTTTCTCCAAGAGATTTGTTTACTAGGACAGAGCTGGTTTTTTTTTTTTTTTTCCTAATTTCCTAAATTTCCTGATTTTGGGAAAATTTATGGAAGAAGTTATTACCTTTCCAACAGCAGCAGTCCAGCTCCAGCCCATGAGCATTAAAACTAGCACTGTTGACAGAAAGTTTTGGGAATTGTTTGCATGGTGAGTTAATACCGTTTGTATTCCTCCTCCAGGTGTGAGATTCATTTTTAATGAATAAATAAACTTTTATTTTTAATAATCTGTCCCGCAGCACATTCCCAGGAGCAGCTCTTCCTGCTGTGCAGGTCGAGGAGGCTCCTGTTTGTCAGGGCTGCTTGGCCCAGCATGGTGTTTTCTGTGGCAAAATACATCCTAAATGTACATAATTCTTAGTGCTTGCACCTCTTAAAGCCATTAAACAGAGAATATCCAGGAAAATCTGTCAGTGCCTTCCCACCCAAGTGCTGCTGGAGCATCGACGCCGACGGACTCCTCACATGTGGTTGCCTTGGAGGAGTCATTAATCCTGACTCTCAGACAGCAGCAAAGCTCTGGGAACATCTCCATTAATCTCCCCCACAAAAGCTTCACCTAAGAAATTGGAGGTGGGATCATAACTGCGTTTTTCCCAGTTTAGAGCTGAAAAACAAAGAGCTGGAAACTTGAGCAGTGCCACTAAAGGAGTTCCAGCAGCAATTTTCTCTCTGTCTTAAGCCCCTCTGCTCTGGAGCTGCTATGGAAACAGCTTCTCCAGTGGGTTTCCTCTCTAGATTGAGTTAGATCAGGAATTATTTAAAATCAGGGATCATGGAATGGAACACAACCAGACTTCAAGGGGATACGGAGGAAATCAGGAGATGAGAGTGAAAAATAGAATTGTTCTCTGGAAAAGACGGAGTATGAGCTTAGGGAAAAGATTCCCTGAGTCAGGAAAAGATGTTTGGGCAGGAATGGAAATGCAGAAGTAAAAAGAGATCTTGGAAGTCAGTGTGGGGAACAGTGAGGAGGGGGAGAACTCACTGCAAGCTGAGGTTTAAATTAGAGAAACTTCTTTTGTGCCCCAGAGCTGCCCCATGGCCCAAAAATCTCTTGGCTGCCAAGAAACCTGATGTATCCAGCACATCAGAGAGTCTTCCTCTCCCTTCTAGCAGGGACCTGAGCAGAGGCTGAGAGCTGGAGGAGCCACAGAGGGGCCAGACTGCCTGGAGTGCTGGTTATTCCCATTCCTGGCTGGCACCAGAAGAAGAGGGTCCCCCAGGAGAAGGCACGAGAGAGCCCTGGATCCCTCTGGGTGGGCAGGCAGCAGCTCCCAGCTCTAGTGACAGTCCTCAAAGTTTTACTGCCATCAAAAAAGGTGAAAAAGGGCTCTATGTTGTCTCCAGTATTTGTATAATTAATAAAATGCAGGATAGAAAACAGCATTTAATAGGTATTTTCAGTGGCACAGAGTTTGAGGATCAGAACTATTTATTCAATGAAAACTTCAGTTCTCAGAAAATTGTATCAGTGACCCCTAAAATAATTCTGCCATGAACCAAAATACATTTTCCTCTCCTATGGGATGTCTTTCTCTATAAGTAAACCATCTTTAGATGAGTTTATATATCTTTGTAACAGTCAAAGCTGTCACAGATAATACAGATATCACCAGTGCCTCTTGGATATATGATCCAGAAGTGTGTGAGCTGGGTTCAGCTTGAATCTCTGATGGCTTTATCACAGTCTTTCTTTTGTTTCCCAAACCATGCTATGATTTTTCCAGCACTGGAGTGTCTGTGGCCATCATGGAGATGCTCCAGAGTGGTCACTGCCACACCGAGCTCAGCCCATCAGGGGGTTTGTGGGATCACTTTGGCACCTCCATCCCAAATTCTCCAGGTCTGCTCACCATGAGCAAACAGAAGCTCCTTCCCCAGCAAACAGGTTGGTTGGATTTGATTAGACTTTTCCATTATTGGTAATAATGCTATTTTAGTCCTCTGAGGGCCAGAGGTGGGCAGGAGGCACATTTGTCTGTAAAGAATCCCTATGTGTGTCCTTGATCCACAGGACCCCTGGGGCTCCAGGCTAAGGAAGGCTGGTTGTCCCAGTGGAATTCATTTGTTATTCCTTAATTCAGGAAGAAGTTCACTGAAAGGGCTGTCAGGCACTGGATGGAGCTGTCCAGGAGGTGCTGGAGGCTCCGTCCCTGGAGGTGTCCACTTGGTGGGGCTGACAAGGTGGTGATCAGTGACAGGTTGGACTCAAAAGGCTTTTCCACCCTCTGTGATTCTGTGATTCCTTAGGAAAGGTCCATTCTTAGCAGGTGACATTCATTCATAAAACACCTACCTAAAATTCTGTGTGTAGATATGGACACACCACCATAAATATTACATTTGTTGGTGGCACTTACAGTAATATCCTCCAACCAGAACAACAGCTTGTAAATCACAGAGTTATCACTGCAACCAGAACTCCATAATAACAAAATGATTAGAAAGCCATAAAAACAAAGTTGTTTTGTCAGGATCATTTACTCCCTGATCACAGGCCTGATAGAAAGGGGCTCTCTGCTTAAATGATAGATGAGAGCCATTAATAGAACCAGAGACCTTCCAGGAGGTTTGCAGGCAAAATTAAAAGGGAACTTTAAGAGCCTTGGATGGTTTTGAAGCCCAGAGAGAGGTTGGGTGTTGTGGGAGGCTTGGTATAAAATACAGGCTCTTACAAGTCTCAGTGTCACTATTATATCGACTAGTATATTATGGGTGAGAAAATCCCTGCTTACATCCTCTAGTCACCTCTGAGCATCCCTTGGGTCCTTCAAAGGCCATTTGAAAGCAGCTGAAATAGCTTCCTGATGACCTGAAGCTCACTTTTATCTCTCTGGGACTCTGGCATTTCACAGTCTGCTGGAACAGAAAGCCCCATTACAAACTGCACAGCCCTTCCTTTCCATAAAACACTTCCCGGGGTGAAATCCCGGCTGTTCATGGGAAATGGGGGGGGGGGGGACTACAGAGAGAGCTGGAGAGGGAACTGGGACATGGATGGAGGGACAGGACACAGGGAATGGCTTCCCACTGCCAAAGGGCAGGGATGGATGGGATATTGGGAAGGAATTGGTGGCTGGGAGGGTGGGCAGGCCCTGGCACAGGTTGGGCAGA
>JAWWTY010000199.1:0-18169 GCA_035222235.1 Margarornis squamiger | reverse complement strand
CCTCTATTGGCCCATAGTTAACCCTTTCCCATTGGTCATTTATCCCTTGAATTCTATTGGTAGTAATTTGGATTCTCTTAAAACCTATAAATACACCCCAGTTACGTTAATAAACTCTCTCTCTGCTTCCCCTCCTGTGGTCTCCATGTCTGTCTCTGCAGCATCTCGGGGGCCCTGAGCGGGGGAGCGAAAAGGGGGAGCGTCTCCCCTCGACTGTCGTAGGTAAGGGTTTATATGGTGTCACAGGGGATGTGATGTCACACCAATGAAAATCGAGGGTTTACAGCAAGTAGGGAAAGGGTTAACAACAGGCTAGGGAAAGGGTTTCTCACAGAACCTGCCCAGGTACTTTCTTGCATTCTAATGAGGGTGTTCCCAGCGCATTCTGGGGAGAAAACAGTGGCACAGACAGGGCAGACTCCATTTTACAGTGGAATAAAACCTCCTCTCAAAGCATTATACTTCACTTTTTCTATCTTCCTCAGAGACCCACCTCTTGCTTTATTCCACTTCTGATATTGTATCTCATTGCCACAGCTGCGAATGATCCATTATTAGGAGTTCATGAGAAATGATATAGAGGATGTAGAATACACAGTTTTGGTTACACCCATACAGTGACAAACTGGTCCCAGACACTATAACTAGGAAAATTGTTTCTTGTAAATGAACTTAATTATAACTTAGGATGTACTTTTCCCCTAAAATATCATACTTTAGCATTTGAATAATCATCACCAAACTTTGAGAACTGTTCAATGTTTATTTGCTTATAGATCTGTCAACACAACAATATTAAATTAATGATTTATTTGGAAGGATTTTGTGAAACAACTCATGACATTTTTTAATGACTTTAAATGTACAGCACTGCATGAAGAGCATTTAATCTGGGCCACTTTATTACAAGCTTAATTTATTCTTCAGCCTGTAACTTCTACTTTCCATTCTGGAGAGCTACTAAAGTATTGTGGATTGAAAGAAAGACCTGAAACTCCACGGATATGAGAGTGGAAATATTTATTTTTTTTCTGGAAAACAAAGAGAAAGTGAAAACTGTTCCCTTGCCTGTCCCACCTACAGCCCTTACCCCTCACCTACTTCCTCTAGAGACAACTTGATTTTGTTCATATTACTTGTTTAGTTACATGAAAACTGAAAGATAAGTTCTGACAAATTGTTTGCATTTTCAGCAATGTCTTTTGGGCCTTTAAGATACCCCTCTTGAGAGGAAAAAAATTCTTCCTTTATTTCAGGATATATGCAAAAATAAAATAATTATTTTCTTCTTCCTATATTAATTCCTTATCGCATTATCCTACTAGTTATATTAAATTAACCTGAAGATGAAGGATGAAGAGTTGAACAGTTTTATTTGTGATTGTTCAAATTATAATTTGTTGGATCTTTGAAATATAAGATGTTTTGTTGTGAAAAATAATGACAGACTATCATCTTAATTCCTTTCTGAGATTCAGCTTTCTTTGTTCTTCAGGCTAATGGAAAAAGCTGTTCTAAGTAAATAGTTATCTAAGAAAGAAAAATAAAAAAGAAAAAATGATAGTTTGCACTGTTTGATTTTCCCTTGGCCTTTTCTATCATGCTTAAAGGATAGCAATCAGGAAATCAAGGGGAAGCTTAAGATTTTTACCATTGCTCCTTTCTCCCCAAAACATGCAACTCAATGTGAAAGCTACACTTTAATGATGATGCAATTGTGGTGGGGAGTAATAGACTTTTTTGGTTATGTTCAGTGAGTCTTGTTACATCACTGACCAGAATTTTCATGAGTTGTGTAGGTAGCTGCTATAGACAACACTACATCCTATCAATTGCTATTGTCAACATTTCAACTATATGAGATCAAATATTTGACTTTTTTTGATTCACATCATAGTTTCCTCTATCCTAAAGCATGTTATCTGATAAGGTTAAAAATTCTGGTTTTAATGGATTATACTGTCCTTGATGTCTCGCAGAAGTAATGATCCCCTCATAGCAATTCTTATCATATATGGATTGTCCTATGTCTTCTCTAAGATAACTAAGAACCGTCAGCTCAAGACGGTGTACCTGTTAAAGCATTATTGGATCAGTTCAGCACCAAAACGTGCTCACATGGACTGGGAGTTGTTCAGAGCACAAGGAAAAAAGCTTATATATGACTAGAATATACTGAAGACTATACTTAACAGTCACTTTAATAGAACAAACAAAATTTTTCCTTTGTCAGCTTTTTTTTATTAATAACTGCCTCACTTTCCCTCAGCTGTGAGATATTTTGAAAGGAAAAGTAGTTTCAATAAAAAGGGAATATTTTTAGGTGTTGGAAACTGAATTTTTTTTTCAAGAAGAAGGGGACAAAAATTGAACCTTTCTGCAGCATTGTAAAATTTTGACTAACCATAATCAGTATGTCATTTAAAACAGAAATACTGTAAGGCTGTACTGCACTGTGACAGATTGTCACAAAGAAGTAGTGCTATTGATGCTTCAATCAGGACCTGATAGATGAGTTTCATTAAAGCAAATTATGTGTGTGTGTGTGTGTGTGTGTGTGTGTGTGTGTGTGTGTGTGTGTATAATAAAGAATCATCTTTTTATGAGTAAAAATGGTTACTGAAATCTAATTCTACTATGATTTCTTTGCTCCTGTCACTGTGTCATGGCTTCCTCTGTCCAAAACTTAGATGCAAGTGGATAGAAAGTTATCATTTCATTGAATCCTGTGATTTCTGTTGTTTGTCATCTTATTATTGATTTTAAATAAGTTTCAATCAGAAATGTAGATATATTAATGAAATAAAACTGTATTTAATCTTATAAAAATATCTTGCAATGTTTAAGTAATTAAAGCTTTTTTGTTATTTTGGGTGACTAAAACATTTACTTAAAAATTTATTCTTAGAATGACCTTTGGAGTAATAAAAATCAATGTGCTTATGAGGTGACATGTTATCTAAATCTTTCCTTACACCTCATTGATATATGATCTTTATCCCCGATAATTTGTTAAAGTCTGTGTTGTGGTGAAGGAGGGTGACTGATAACCCCAAATTTCCCATTTGAAAATGAGTATGACAAACATATATCAAAAGATAACAGTTATTTGATGACATTTTTATTTCTAAAGGATATCTTTAATGGACAATTTCCTCTATGTCCTTTCATTTCTTTCATTTTGCATAAAAATCTGCCCTTTTGGAATACTGCTGGTAAGACAAATATTTTAGACTAAATTTTAAGAATTAAATTTTATAAGAAGAGTTTGGGTTTGCAAGATTGTTTTCTAAGACCATAGTGCTCCAGATGTGTTTACATGCTGCAGCTTAACTGATTTACTGATAACTGTGTTAGCCACTTCAGTTTTTTAAATATAATGCAGCGAAAAAGGTAGTTATCTTGGTTCTAATATTTTTCTTTAAAATTCTATGAACAAAATTCCAGAAGTAGAGACAACCATATACATTGGTGTACATACTGAACTGCAAACAGGTCCAGCTGATCATGGAGATGTTGTAATTAAATAGGTACAGTAAGCACAATCAATTTTCTGATTATTGTTCCAGACACACTACAGGATGATTTTCTTGTACATTTCTGAGTGTTTGGGGTTTGGTTATTTTGGTTCTTTTTGGTAACAGTATATGTTCTCCCTACCATCAGATTGCAGAAGAAAAACTGCTAATGTCAGTCCAGAAGGTCTGTGAGTTAAACACTGGAAGTTGAGGCCAAAAGGGTCAGAATGAAGGCTCTGAAAGAAAAGAGGAAGGTCCTATTTGCAGCAGCTGTGGTGCAGTGGACAAAAAACAATCATGAGGTTCCTCAGTTACTATGATCCAGCAGAGTTTGTGTAGGGTCTGTGTGCTTCCACACAGAAGTGCAGTCACACCAATTAACTAAAACACAGAGACATTTGTCATTGAGATTAATCTCTGGAGGTTATTTTGAAGCTCACCACTGTGTCATTTTGTAAAATCTGTGTGGTGCTCTGCTCTGTGAACCAGAAGCACACTACAGGGACACACCAGTGGTTTATGAATCTACATGCTGAAAACAGGGAGATGGTGGTGGGCAGTACACGATGATATTGCTGGCCCCTGCAACAGAGCTGTGAGGAAACAGGCTTATCTTGCGGGAAGACAGGGGCTAGAGTGCACAGCACCAAGACAGAGACTATGCAATGACAGGCTCTCCTATTTAAGCAGAAGGAACTTTTCATAATTCTGACACCCAAAACCTGCAGTTTTGAAAACCAGATGCATATAAAGCAGAAGTGTGTTTCTGTACAATGTGCTGACTTGTGCTGCACACTGGACATTTCATCAAGAGCCAAACCAGAATGACTCAGGGAAGATGTTTCTAAATGGTTAAACTGATTTCTGAACACTTAGTTAGCCAGTCACTTAATCCCAGGTGACACCTCTGTACATAAATCTGTATTGGTAATCCGAATACATAAACCTGAAAGCATTCAAGATTAAAATCTAGTAAGAAATCCAAACAGAAAAAGTCTACAGTATTGTCCAAGGTCTTTGGTTCACAATTAAAGTGAAACAGACCTGGCTGCTAGAATATATCACACTGTAGTTCCACTTACTGGACAGCAGAAATTAGAACTGGGTAAAGTAATCCCTTTAACTTACAGTGTTTTTGTTTTTGTTTTTTTTTATTTTTTTGTTTTTTTTTTTGTTTTGTTTTTTTTTTGTTTGTTTGTTTTTTGTTTTTTTTTTTGTTGTTTTGTTTTGTTTTGTTTTTTTTTTTTTTGTTTTGTTTCTACATGGAATTTACTTGTTGCTGAAGGCATCTGGTAAGTGCATTAGTGATCAAGGTAAGACCTACCTTATTAGTATTCTGGCCCTGTAAACACTGATGGCTGATGACAACAATCCCTTAGTGTAAGCTCGTTAATAGAGTTGTATAATATTATTGATGTTACTAAGGGAACAGAAACAGGTGGATATAGCATCTGTGACTTCTACCTAACTGATATTTTACAGAAAAAAAAAATAAAAATTTAGAATGGTTTGTTTCAGTACAAAGGAAAAAAACTCTAAATTCTGTGGAAAAAATGCTAATACCCAACAATACTTTTTCTGTTTGTTTCTCTTTGTTTTAGTTTGTAAATAAGAGCAGAGATACAAGGTGCATGCTTGATGAACATGAATGTAGGACGAGATGAAAAGCATATAGACTTCTCATACATTATTTCAAGATTTAGGGTCCGATCATAATGGTGTCTTTCTCATGCAGTGATATTAATACATACATAAAACAATTTTGGAGGCAAAGACTGATTACATACTAAAGAGAACAAGCTTATGCCCAGATTTTCTTGTGTAGGAAAGTAAGGAATGGTGATAGAGCAGAAAATGTATTATCTAAGAAGTCTTTAGCTTTGATATCTTGGGAAACAGAAGCTTGGGGAGCACTACAGATCATAGCTACTACTTATTCAGAGACATACTGACAGAATAACTTACTTAGTTTTACCTTTCATTCCAACTTTAAAGACAATGAGTCAAAATTTCATTAGGCACATATGAGCATTATGATATAAAACATACCCTTATGCATGTCAGAGGTCTGCCTCCTCCTACACAATGTTTTTATGTAAAATCAATAATAACTATTTCTGATTACTCTTTTCAATGCTCAATTAAAAATTAAATTTAACTGTATTTGTTGGTCAGTCAATAATCTAGACGTTCCCAGTTTGGGGGTAGAAACTGAGACATTTATTGTTCACTGGCATTACAATATATAGAATGGAGGAGCGGGGTGTATTAATGAGGAGGTAGGACATGTTAATGAGGGCACCAAGCTATGCTAACTAGGACTTAGGAAATCCAGTCACCATAATTCATCATCTAGAAAGCATTTCTCCATACCAGGACCACCTGGGGGGAACAAAGGGTCTCTGCATGATTTGCAACATCTCATAAAAGTCCTTCCATATCTTGCAAAGGAAGACAGGGCTAATATACATAGATAGCTGGAAACAGTCCTGGTCTTCAAAGTAATCCCTCGTGGCAGGCTCCTGTCTTATCGAAGGCAGGAAAACCTTTCAGTATCTGCTGCCCATGGCTTGCTGGACAATCCTTTCAGATCTCCATCTGTTAATAATTGTTTTTCTTTCCCAACACCTATTCATGCTTGCTCCATGTCTGTTTTCTTAAAAAGAAGAATTTTCTGTTTCTTTTTTTTTTTTTTGCAATATTCATTGATATTCAATGAAATAAAAAGAGGTGGAAGCAAAATTCATTGATATTCAATGAAATAAAAAGAGGTGGAAGCAAAAATTGTAATAGTATATCAGTAATGGCAAAATAAAGAGGCAAGATATTCCAGTAAAAAGGTTACCAGAATGGGGAGATCTAACATTATTTCAATCCTGAACATACGTGGTTTTAAGGGAAAGCTTTTATTTTAGTGCCTTCTCTTTTCCTTCTTTTCCCTGTCATCTTGCAGATTGTAAAGTCTTTGAGGATTTTTATGTGTATAATGAAATGACTACCTTCACAGAGTCCAGTTTGAGCTCTGGCAGCAATGGTTAATTGTAACAAAAGCATATACCAGTGAAAAAGATAGTAAGGATACAATTTGTATAGCTAATCAAGGCAGCAAGAGCTCTAAAGCTCAGGTATTAGCCATAAATTTTTCATAAGATTGTTCATAGAGAAAAGACATGCACTGTATGATTTATGAAGCTGTTACTATTTCTTTTACTTTTCAATTCTATCCATGTTTTAACAATACTTTTTTCTACTAATTCAAAATTCAGCTCACCTTCTAGGAGGTGTGATGAATCTCCAGTTGTCTGTTATTGCTTACTGGCTTTGCCTCCTGTTACCTTTCCTTTTCATCTACCATTCCTGCGCTTCTTGGAGTGAAGATGAAAGCTGTGATGCATAATCCCATAAAGAGGTTAGAGCAAGTGATTAAAGAAAGTCAGAGAGAGACTGGTGGAATTTCTGACCAACTTCTTTAGTGAAGATGCTGAATTCTGCACTCTCAGAGTGCACCTTGGCAGGATTTTTAGAGAGCAGGCAGAAATCACTGGGCTGCTTTATTTAGTTAAGCTCTTTGCACTAGTGAAGAGACATGCAGCTCAAGCCACCTCAAAGGTACTTGTACTGGCCTTTGACTAGCAAGTATGTGCAGGATGCCCTTTGCCTTTCCTTACGTTCTTGAGGTTTCAGCATCTTAACACGCTGCTTATTGTGATTTATAATCAAAATCAAGTGCACTTCTGAAATACGTAAACTAATCCTCCAAGAGCTGAGCTTTCAAAAGGTAAAAGGAGACAGTTCTTGTTTCTGAAATTACTATTCTTAATGGCTGTAATTGGCTCTTATTAAAAAAAAAAAAATCACATAAAATGTGTCAGGTACTACCTAAAATAAGATGGCGTTATGATCCTGTAACAACTTTCTGCACCAAATATATCTTGTATATCACTCTGTAGGAAGAAAGGCTTTCAAAACTACTCAGTACACAACTTTTTGTCTTGCAAAGTTTGTGTCAAACATATTAACTTGCTAAGCTTATATGGAGTCTCAAGAAAATCAAACAAAACCAAACAAAAAAAATCACAAAAAAACACTACACAAACAAACCTCAAACAAAACCCACCAGAAACCTGTTTCCTTTCATCTCTGAACCACACAGTATCTATTTTCATAAACCATTAATAGTGTTTTCTACAGGAATATTCCTTCCAGCTGTTTCTTCCTCTTCTATAAAAAGGCATTTCTAAATTGTGACCCATACAAAAGAGCTTTTATTATCTGTTCTTATCATGCTAGAGATTTATGTTGTGTAACTGAGCAAGGACAATTAAAATGAAAATGAATTCTGAAAATAAATGCCATAGGGAAAACTTTTCCTGCCACCCTCAGATTTCTACTGGAAACCTGGAAAAGTGTATTCTGAGGAGTGGATTATCATACACCTCTGGAATACTAATTATATTGTCAAAATATGGTATGACATAGGATAAAGGAAGCTATGAATAGATGAACACTATTGAAACTCTAAGTGGAAATGATATATGCAAAAAAAATATTCATGTGCTGTAGAAAACAGCACAGGCCTTCAATCCCACACAGGGTTACCCTTGAAGAGGGGCAAGCAGGGAGGAAAGGCGGATCAGCCTTTCATTTTAATTTTTATGACATATGATGAAAGTTCTTTTTATTTAATGAAATATAAAGCTGTGTAGAAACTATGATTCATTTATGAGGAAAAGGATGTTGTAATCTTGCCTGATTTGAGGGACTTATTAGCTGTGGCTTAGTATCCAGAGGGAATTTTCTGGTGCATATCATGCAGCTTCCATTTTGTCACATAGACAAAGCTACTAGTTCAGTTTGTTGAAAAGGAGACTGAAGGGACACCTCATTGCAGTCTACAACTTTCTCGTCAGGGGAAGAGAAGGGTCAGGCACTGATCTCTGGGGTGACCAATGATGGGATGCAAGGGAATGGCCTAAAGCTGTGTCAGAGGAGGCTTAGGCTGGATATTGGGAAAAGGCTCTTCACCCAAAGAGTAGTTGGGCTCCCCAGGGAAGAGGTCAGAGCACCAAGCCTATGTGAGTTAAGAAGCATTTGGACAATGATCTTAGGCACATTATATGATTATTGGAGATGTCTTGTGCAGGGCCAAGGGTCCTACTTGATCCTTGTGAGTCTCTTTTAACTCATGATATTCTATGAGTCTATGGTGCTAAGACCCTGCCTTAAGTTTTAAAACTTATCTATATCGTAGGGCACAAACTTTCTGGTCCTTCAGGAAGGACCTGAACTGCACTGTAAAGGCAGTGACCCTCTTAAACAGCCTGTTCCAGGTCTGACATTGTCTATTTTCTGATAAAACTTGCTCCTCACTCACACTCAGTGTGCTTCCAGAGGACTTGTGCACTGTCAGCAAATTTTCCATGAGAAAATATGGATTTAGAAAGCAAATGACCCTGAAGACCTGGCATCTGATGCTTGTTGGAAATGTTGGGCAGCCTGCAGGGCAGACTGACAGTGAGGAAAGGAGCTGAGACATCTTGCAGGCTCTAGAAAGCTGACTTGTATGAGGCAAAATTATGTGCCCGGCTTTACATGTATGTACCCCTGGGAGAGCCGGAAATCTCTGCTGCCCTCCTCCTTTTATTTGTCACCTGCAAGTCTGGGCAGAGACTAACCTTCAAGTTCTAGAAGCATGTAGTTGAAGCTTAGCATTTGAGGTAGAAGAATTAAGCTCTCAAATAACTGACAGTTGTTCATATTGCTCAATTTTCTCATCTGCTTACAGTGAGGCTGGATTTTTTTTATTACTTAAGTGGGAAAAATCCAAACCCACCAAAGTTACTGGTAGCTATGATGATTTTGACAGGTCCATCTTGGCATTATAATTCCACTGTTATGAAGCCACAAGAGTAAAAATAGAGTGACTTAAATTTGAAAATCACAACAGATTTATAGATTCTTCCCAAACTAATGAAAAAGAGAAAAAAACCCACAAAAACACACCCCCCCCAACCATCCAAGAGAAAACCCAAAACAAAAATAAAAGCAAAAATACCCCAACCCAAACCAAACCAAACCAAGCAAAACAAACAAACAAAACCCAACCACAAACCAACCAAACAAAAAGAAACGCCAGTAGCAACAACCGGGATAATTGGCCAAGTTATCTGCTAATAATTACTTACCATGTTGTGACCTTTACCAACTCATTAATTGATGGTGACAATAAGATCCAGAGAGGATTCATTCTGGTGTCAACAGTGAATATAAAAACTTTAATTAAGCATGAATATGCATGTTCTGCTATAAATCCTGTGAACTTCTTGCACTCTGGTCTTTTTCTGGTAAAGGCTATTAAAGAAATCTAACGGAAAATATTTTTTATAATTCTATTTCAATAGGGTATGTGGATATTTATAAGGGTTCCTTGCAGGCATTTTTATACTAGATGAATACAGACAACAATTGCCTGAGAGCTTTTGGGCTAGTAATTGAAAAAATAGCTTAAATTTTTCAGTGTCGGCAAGGATTTTCTATTCCTTCATCTAACTTGTCAGAATCTTTTACAGATTGTTCTTATTCCTGAATCTATTACAGCTTTCACTGAGAGATTTTTTGTTGCTGATTTTTGTTCACTATTCTAATAAAGGCTTCACCCTGTTACTTTTTCACTTTGCACTTTCATCACATTTCCTCACAAATGCATAACAGGATTTCTCTTTCTGTGGAGTAAAACAGGCTAAAATACATATATTAAATATGAAACCACTGATTAAATCTTCAATCTAATATTGGAGATAGTTTTATAATTAATAATATTCAAATGCTCACTTATCTGTTGGAATAATTCTTTTGTTAAAGCCAACTAAGCCTAGCTTAGTACTAGCTGTACAACTAAAATAATTTTGTTTCAACTCTGTGTTCGAAGTGGATATTCATAATTACAGTGTTACTGAACCACATTTATTAGAATTGTCTAGATCAGTCAGAAATGTTGACTTTCTTTCACTGAAAGAGTACTATCTACTCCACTGATGAAAGCCTGCAAATTGTACTTCTGGATTAGGATAACATGGAATAAAAAACATGTAGAAAACGCAAATCTACTACCAGAGGAGACAATTCAGTGTTTTTCTCCCCTTTAGTGAGGAAATTACATTGGGTAAATATACTGAGAATAAAGATGAAGTGAAAAGAACACATATGAGCTGAGAAAATACGTATATGCAGTTGTAATTAATAGAATAGTTACATAATAGATGTATTAACTTTATTTTGCATTAACTTAGTTAACCTTCCAGTTTCTATACCAAGATGGTACCCTTTTCATCATATTTTCACATATACATCTAGGTAAGCATGATTTAAATAAATACACTATAAATACAATAAATATTTATTTAAAGCACTTCAAGATCATCTTCTCATATAAATTTTAGTCGATTTTCCTAGTGGCAAGAACAAGATCCTAAGTGAGAAGGACAGCATTTAACAACAAACACTTCCCTCTCATCTTCTGTTGCTGTTATTATCTGTGTACCAAGCACTTCCAGTTCAGTTCCTTGTGAAGAGCAGAATAAAAGACTAAATGATACTAAAACATGTTTATTTACTTATGAGACTGCACAAGTTGAAAAATCATTTACAATTAATTGCTAATATTATCATGTATTTTTAGTGAACAACTTGAGATATGTCCATAATCCTACTCTTCCCTCACTACAAGTTCGACTCATATTTCTACATTATATCCCTGTGCAAAAAATGATGGGCAATAGAGCAATGAGTGGAAAAGTACTTTTTCTGGAATTGTGACTAAATTAAGAAATTTTTTTTTTCCCCATAAATATTTCAATTGCTCATTACATGAAAATATTAAAAAGTACTGTGGACATTGCAACCTGTTTTTTACAGCTCTTAAGGCCTTGAAGATTGTGCTTGAAAACTCTCTGAGCAAGGCCAGATGATTGGAGTTAGCACTTTTATTCAAATAGAAAATATATATATACATAATATATTTCCCACAATAAGATAAATTAAGAGAAAAACAAGTGAAAAATTACTTTCTAGGAGACTACCTATTCTGTATTTTTATTCTCATCTCCCATCTTCTTTAGGACTATTCAAGTAATCAGAAATATAATTTTATTTGTCTGGACCAATACTACAGTACAGCAGTTGCAAAATTTTTTAGTTATCCTTTTCTACCCATTCCATTTGCAGGTGATGTCTGTGTTGTGCCTGTAGCTGATAACAGATTAACCATGGAAAAACTTGTACAACATTGAACCACCGGTCTATTTAGTTGTAAGACAAAACCAGGCACAACATACATTGAAAGTAGGCAGTTAAGAAGTGGTAAAAAAAAAAAAAAAAAAAAAAAAAAAAAAAAAAAAGATGTGAAATTATCACTATACTGTGAGTATCCAAAAAGCCATTTTAGCATTTCTTTTAGTGGGAATGTCCATAGATTAAAAACCATTTTTTGAGTATGAAATAACTGCTTAAATTCTCCTTATTACATACCCTGCTCCAAGTTGAACTGGGCGAATACTGTTAACGTAATATTTATAATGTTCTAACATTAGGTAATTTTTTTTTTTTATATGAAATATTGTAGCCCAAATTCTTCCATGACAAAATCTACTTAAATTTAATGAACAAGCAGTTTATTCACAGAGCTGTGATTTCCTTTGTGTTAGACTAGCTCAAAGATGTCCTTTTCCTTCCTATATTAGATCAAGACTCTGTATGGAAAAAGTAGGAGCAAAATTCTTTCTCCAAAAGAAAAGGGAACAAACTGTGACTTGAGTCCATGCAGCTTGATCCATAGCAGTCTGCAGTTTCTGAGAGGTACCACAGAGTGAAGCAGAAGAAAGCTGCCATTAAATAAGTTTTTCTATGAACACCAAGAGGAAAAAGTCACAGAAATTTGTCCAGCAGGAAGAATGTCAAGATTGTCCGCTTCCTAAAAATAAATGTTTAATGTAATTATTCAGAAATTATTGTAACCAGTGTAGAAAAGGAAGCCCCATTGATTCTGAGCTGAAGTGCAAAAGTTGCAAAACATATATTTTCCAAGACAGTTTAATTCCATTCTGTCTTCAAGTCTTCCATCCAGTCTGCTCTGTCTTCAGAAATTTGGTGTCAGTGAATTAGCAGACATATGAGTCAAACTCCTGTACAGATAATAGGCAATCTGACACCGAGGGAAATGAAACTCATTATCTGATTCTGTATCGGAGCTATATGACACAGAAGAATTGTGATTATCAAAATATTCTCTGCTGAAGAAAAATGTGCTGCTCAAAATTTCAGCAGGGTGTTTGGACTTGAGGCTAGTAGTAAAACAAGAAAAGAGAAAAAGTAACTTACTTCCTCATTTTTTTGCAAATAGTACACTTTGAAGCATTAATTAAAATCTGCTTAATTAAAATCAGATTTCTTTGTTTAGGTCTGTATTTGTGATGGAAACATGAAACAACACCTATTTTTCTTCAGCTTGTAAATGTTTTTAGCTGCAGATGTTTTGCAGATGGCTGCCATTCAGATACTGCAGGAACACTATTTACCCAGCTGGTCAGCAACACTGCAGCAAATAAAGGCAACTTACAGAGACTTTGGCAGTTGGCAGGACTTTGTCAGGTATAAACAAAGTACCTTTTTATTTTTCTGGATGATTTTTTCCATCATGATAGATTTTTTTTGATAAATTACTGCACATGGTTCACAATTTTTCAACCTTTCCTTTAAAAACACCTTTTTCTATTCAATTTAGAGTGTTTTATTTGTGTTTCTTTTTCTCTTTTATTCTCTGTTGGATGGTAGTTCATAGGATTTTTCCCACTTTAGGTATATTGCCACATATTTATTTGTTGATGATGATTTGTGCATTTTTTTTCCATCCATCCAGTCTTCAAGGAAATTGTTCATCTTTAAAAAATTTATCTTGGTGATGTTGTACCAATTTTGCTGTTTACTCTTTCATGACTGAGAGGTGATACAAGGAAAAAACTAAAAAACACCCAACTGAAAATAGGAAACAGTTTTAATGAGATATGAAGTATTTTGGAGCTCATTCCTTTTCTAGCCTTCTCAGAACATCTCCATAGATTTAATTTGTAATGACATCATGTTTGTCATGAGCTGCATCAAGGAAATTACATGTACAATTAATTTTTCAGTAGCTAGGAAGTGGCATGACTAGGACCTGGAGGTTATTCTATACCACCTCATTATCCAGGCACAGGGGAAGGGCTCTCTTCCAGGATGGCATAGTGTGGCAGAGCAGTCAGGTATTGTTTCTGTCTGAATGATTAATTTCTTTCTTGTACCCAGTGTACTTAGTATTGTTGGTGATACTGTTTTCTTATCGCATTGCTGTTTCCAGTAAATTGTTCTTATCTCAACCCCTGATCTTTACTTTCTGTGCCTCTAATTCTCCTCTCCATCATGCTGCAGAGGGAGGGAGAAAGGGAGAGGCAGAGAGAGATAGTGGCACATGGTATGGAGATTCTTAGTGGGAGCACTGAATTGGAGAGTACGATTCCTAAACCATGACATAATCTTAATGGACTCAGAACATCTCATGCACCTGCCTTTGTAGTTTGTATGATTTCAAAAGCTAGTGTGATTCATATATTTACTGCCAGCTTTTTCTTTTTTTTTTTTATTATTATTATTATTACTATTACTATTATTAATAATGATTATTATTATTATTTAATTTAAAAATCATTAATAGTAAGAAACAGAGAGCAGTCATTTTAGTAAGATCCCTTTTGGAATCCATATATTTTAAGAAGGAACCCATTCATGTTGGCAGTGACTTTAACAGTGTCATTTTAGGTTTTCACATTTTTTTTTGTTTGGTTGGTTTTGGTTTTGTGTCTTGGTTTTTTTTTTTGTTTGTTTGTTTTTTTTTGTTTGTTTGTTTGTTTTTTGTTTGTTTTGTCAATTGCTTTATCAGATTTCAGATTTACTAACAAAATTATTATTTTAGTTTTTCTCTTCTTCTCATCTCTTCAACAATCAATCCTGTAAATCAAGTTTAGAGTAAGAAATTCTATGAGAAAATCCATGAGAGAAAAAGTACCTATATTTCACCATCTTTTGCTTTCTTCTTCTTTGTGTCCTAAAAGACAAAGCTAAATTCACCTTCTTTCAAAGCTTTAATCCTCTGAAGCAGTAAACATCACTGGCATTATTTTTTCATGGGTGCTATTATCCATAATCCGTAACGTGGGTTTATCTATCATGTTATATTCATTATTATTGTGAGATTAGACATGGAGGAAGGTCTCTCCTTGTCTCAAAGACTTCCTGAACTTTCATAGTCCAGATGGTGAATGCAGATGGTGCTGCTCATTACATCTAGAGACAGAGGCTGTAATCTGGCAATGACTGTTAGTAATGAGACCCAGTCTAAGAAAGCCATGCAGTCCTTTTCCTACAATACCACAAAACTCAGTCAATCTGAAAGAAAGTGGATGAAAAAAATTGATTATCCTCGCACCTTTTAAGCACAGAAATGAGCTACATATAGGTGTTCCTATAATATATGGACATATGTTATACATATATTATACATATATGTATAATATCTCTGTGATATTATTGTTTAAAACAAAACAAAACAAAACAAAACAAAGCAAACACATCCATGTGCCTTAGGGCAAAATTGTCTTGAGCTGTGAAAGCTAACAGATAATTGGGAGTTTGTGGAGGTAAAGGTTCAAAATTAAACTTGAAAGTCTGCTTTGGACTTTCAAGCAGAAGATAACTGCAAATAATATGGGATGGTTGTAAATTTTTATGACACCTGAACTAGTCTAAAATGGCTGTAATGAATTTGCATGGCAGGGCTTTGGTGGCAGGCTGGGTGCAAGGGTGACTTGTGTGAGAAGATGCCAGAAACTGCCCCCATGTCCAAGGGTATCAATGCCAGCTGGCTTCTAGACGACCTCATTAGTGGACAAGGCTGAACTAATCAGCAAGGATGCTAATGTCGGATACCAGATTTAAGAAGGGGTGGGGAAAAACGCTGTGCAAAAGATGCTGGACAGAAAAAGGAGAATATGTAAGAGAAACAACTCTGCAGACACCCAGGTTGGTGAAGAAGGAGGGAGAGGAGGTGCTCCAGGCAACACAGCAGAGATTCCCCTGCAGACCATGGTGAGGCAGCTGGGCCACTGCAGACCATGCAGGTCCACTGTACAGCTGATATCCACCTGCATCCTAAGGGGGACCCCACGCCAGATCAGCTGGATGTCCAAAGGAGATTGTGACCCTGTGAGAAGCCTGTGTTGGAGCAGTCTGTCCCTCAATGGACTACACCCCATGGAAAAGATCCATGCTGAAGCAGTTGTAAAGAACTGAAACCTGTGGGAAGGACTCACATTAGAGGAGTTCATGGAAGACTGTATATTATGGGAGGAGCCCACGTTTGAGCACAAGAAAAGTGTAAGGAGTTCTTCCCCTGATGAGGAGGAAGCAGCAGAGAAAATGTGTGACAAACAGAACCGCAGTCCCCAGTCACTATTCTCCACCTCCCTGTGCCACTGGGGGATTACGCAGAAAAAGCAGTGAGAGAAGCTGAGCCCAGGAAGAAGGGAGAGATAGGGTAAAGGTGGTTTTAAGATTTGGGTTTATTTCTCATTGCCCTATTCTGATTTGATTGACAATAAACTAAATTGATTTCCCCAGTACTGCCCATGACAGTAACTGATGAGTGATCTATCCCTGTCCTTATCTCCACCCATGACACAACCCTTTCATTGTATTTCCTTTCCCCTGCCCAGCTGAGGAGGCACAAATGAGCAACTTTAGGCAGTGGGCATTCAGGACCAACCTACTTTAAAAGGAAAATAGATCAGATGATTTGGAACTGTAGAATTCTCAAAAAATTACTTAAATTTAACAAGTACCTTTGAAAATGCAAACACAAAAACCTATTAGAATTAAAGTCTAAAAGCAAGTGCTCATTCACTAGCAAGACTTGTATGTTTATCTCTCAGTTCTGCTTCATATTTACATGTTCAAGACCAAGGAAAAATAAGTGAGAAAGCCTTTGTAAGATTGAAATGTGTGTCCATTGCCTGAATGCAAGGTTTGCAAATATAGTCATGTATTATATTATAAGACAGACACTGCTCTGACAATGCAGGATACAATTAAGACTGAACTCTGTAAATGAAAAGATTAGGGAAAGATTACTACAAATTATAAACAATATGTACTCTGAAATATATGCCACTGTAAAAGGACAATTTATGAATTTAAGTGAATTTCTGAAAAGTTTTGGGATTCTGGCATTGCATCACTAGCTGAAAGATTAAAAAAATTTAGCTGTTCTTTGTTTTCTCACTATGCTTTCTCTGCTCCATGCCACATTAAGCACATTAATTTCTTTCTAAAGGTAATGCACATATACTTCAGGTATCAAGACATGTGAAAAACAGGCTTTTTGTTTGGAAAGATAAAGTAAATTTTGGAATGAGAAATTATGTGAAGTATTTTCTTTTTACTTTAAAATAATTTATTTAGTTTTCTCCACCTCTTCTGCATTTCATTTGCATTGAAGCAAATGAAGCAAAGCTCTGCCAATATCTTCTGTAAAATAGAAAGTTAATCAAGAGCAAATATGCTGCATCTAAAATACCCTTATATATTAAAACTTCAGATGTTTGATTTCTTCCTTAGTGTTTTACACTGTGATATTGATATTTCAATTATTTGACCTATTTTACAGAAAATAAAATCCTAATTGATGTGATTTTTCCACTGGTTTAAAAATATGTCTTTTTAAAATGATAAGTGGAAGCCCACATTTCTTATAATTTAAATTACTTATAAAGATTTTAATTTTTATTAAAAATTCGTAAGTTCGCAAAAATGAACATTACTTTGGAAGTGTATAGTTGTATGTCATTTCACAGTATTTCCAAGTACAGTTCACAGTGCTATGTTATGTCAAAATTTGGTCTTTAAATAATTTAAAACACTAAAGTTTCAACATGCTGTAAAAATTTTAAAAAGCAATTGATATTTAGCACCTACTGAAACACTGTTTCAGCTTCTTAATTTTTTTTTTTTTTACTTCAATGAAGTAATGAAAATATGTCAGTTTAGAAAAATAATATGTAAGAAAAAAAGAGTTTTGAAGAGAACTAATTTTCTTTATAGACTGAGTTTCATGAAAATGAGAATATTTTTTGCAATGTTTCTATTTGAAATAACACATTTTTGCACATATCAGTAATGGTAGACTCTATAGACATCTCTGCATTTGAAGTATTAGCCAAAAATTGAGAAAGCAAGTTTTAATAGTATTTGCAAATTTCAGGTAAAATTTTGGTAATACAGAAATCAGAGGGGATTACAATTTCATTCTGCAGTGTGACAGCTTTGTTTTCTTTCCAACAGGTTCAATAAGACTGTTTTTGAAGAATAGTATTCTGAATCAGAGAAATAAAATAAAATAAATAAAATAAAATAAATAAAAATAAAATAAAATAAAATAAAATAAAATAAAATAAAATAAAATAAAATAACAAAATAGAAGCTTGAGGTATGAGAAAGAAAAAGAAAGAAAGAAAAAGAAAGAAAGAAAGAAAGAAAGAAAGAAAGAAAGAAAGAAAGAAAGAAAGAAA
>JAWWTY010000198.1:0-18371 GCA_035222235.1 Margarornis squamiger | reverse complement strand
TCCCCATGTCCCCATCCCAGTCCCCATCCTAATCCCCATCCCTTCCCACATCCACATCGCTCCCCACTCCCCCAACACTCCCCATGTCTCTCACTTCTCCCCACGTCCCACATCATTCCTCACGCCTCCAATCCCTCCCCAGCATCCCCATCCTTCCCCGCATCCCCATCCCTTCCCATGTCCCTATCCTGGTCCCCATCCTCCCCCACATCCCTCTCTCTCCCTACATCCCACATCCCTCCCCACATCCCACACCCCCCATCCCCGCTGCCACCACCTGGAATGCTCCACACCGGCCCCATCCCCACCTGCCCCAGCTATCCCAGCTTTCCCACGCGTGTTCCTACCTGGGAAGGTCATGAGCACGTCGCAGTTCTCCGTGGGCACCGTCTTCATCCAGGCCTTGTGGGACATGATGTAACGCCCGGCTTGGAGCAGCCGCTTCCCGAAGAGTTTATCTGCCAGGGGGAGGGAAGGGATCAGCAGGCGCGGGCTCCTGGGGGGGATATCCCCCACCCCCGCACCCCCTGGAACCGGACCCCAAAACCCCCGGTGAGTCACGCCATGGGCGCTGGGGTGCCCCAGCTGTCCCCAGCACGGCCACTGCAGGAGGTCACGGCCCCGCTCCCGGTGACGCTGCCCAGGGCTCAGGTTTCTCCTCCGGCGGCTCCGGGTGCCCAAAACAGCCCTGGGTGCCCAAAACAGCCCCGACAGCTGCGGCGGAGGAGACGTCCTGGCAGCGCTGGGGTGCCGGTGGCACGGGATGTCCCGGGCTGGTCCCCTGCAGCCCCCGCAAAGCCGCTCACCTCTGCCCGCAGCCCCTCGGCGGGGCCGGGATCCGGCAGAGCCGCGGCTCCGGGAGATGGAAAACCGCAGGAAAAATGGGGATATGGAAAAAAGCAGCCGGTCTCCATGGAAACCCGGCGAGGCCCCGCGCCGCCGCGGAGAGGTGCGATGGGGACAGTCCCCAGAGTCCCCGGCGGGTGCCAGCACAGGGACACGGCCCCTGTCCCGCTCTGCGGTGGCCACACCGCTGGGACACGCTCTCCTCGTGCCCGGTGTCCCCATCCCGCCTCCTGTGGCGGGTGGGGACAAGGGACATCCCAAAATCCCGCCTGAGGCTGGCAGGGAGGGCAGGATGAGGCTCCCCATGGTGCTGGGGTCCCACAGGACCCTGTTTCTCCCAGCCCAGCCACCTCCTCGCCTCAGTTTCCCCTCCTCAGCCAGGGTTGTCCAAGGGATGTCACAACCTCTCCAGCTGCCCCAGGGCTGGGAAGGTCTTGGGGTTCCGAAAACAGGAAATGCCAAACCTGCTCCGGCAACTCATGCCAAGGAATGCTCCCCAACTCTGGGCACCCCTTGACCTGCCAGGACCTCCCCAGCTGGGCTCAGGCCTGACAAACTCATGGCCCGAGCTGCAGGGCTCTGAAAGGCCTCCCTGTCCCGGCTCGGTGGGTGGAAGTTGGGGACAGTGCCAGGCTGCCATGGTGCCACCCCCAGAGCGGGACTGATCTGGCACCCCAGGCACGGCTGTGTCCTGCCCTACGTTGCTGGGGTGCTGGGTGGGCACGGTGTGCTGGGCTGCTGGTGTGCCAGGGTGCTGGGCTACCAGGGTGCCAGGGTGCTGGGGTATCAGGGTGCTGGGGATCTGGGGTATCAGGGTGCTGGGGACCTGGGGTGTCAGGGTGCTGGGGTGCCAGGGTGATGGGGTGCCAGGATGCTGGGGTGCTGCGGTGCCAGGGTGATGGGGTGCCAGGATGCTGAGGATCCAGGATGCCAGGGTGTTGGTGTGCTGAGGTACCAGGGTGTCAGGGTGCTGGTGTGCCAGGGTGCTGGGGTGCCAGGGTGCTGAGGATCTGGGGTGCCAGGGTGTTGGTGTGCTGAGGTACCAGGGTGCCATGGCACTGGGGTATCAGAGTGCTGGGGTGCCTGAGCACCAGGGTACTGGTGTACCAGGGTGTTGTGGTACCAGTGTACTGGGGTACCAGGGTGCTGGGGTACCAGGGTGCTGGCTAACAGGGTGCCAGGGTGATGGGGTACCGGGATGCTGGCTAACAGGGTGCCAGGGTGCTGGGGTACCAGGGTGCTGGCTAACAGGGTGCCAGGGTGCTGGGGTACCAGGGTGCTGGCTAACAGGGTGCCAGGGTGATGGGGTACCAGGGTGCTGGCTAACAGGGTGCCAGGGTGATGGGGTACCAGGGTGCTGGCTAATAGGGTGCCAGCGTGCTGGGGTACTAGGGTGCCAGGGCGCTGGGGTATCGGAGTATTGGGGTATCAGGGTGCCAGAGCCCTGGCGCATCAGGGTACTGGGGATTTGGGGTGCCTGGGTGTTGGGGTGCTGGGCTAACAGGGTACCAGGGTGCAGGCTAACAGGGTGCCAGGGTGCTGGGGTGCCAGGGTGCTGAGGTTCCAGAGTACCAGGGTGCCAGGGTGGCACGGGGCGCTGGTGGCTGTGTCTCGGCAGCGCTCGCCGGGTGACGCCGGCGGGCTGAGCTCACCACCCTGCATTATTTATGTCCTGCCGGGAGCGGTGGCACCGGGTGGCATCTCGGGGCACCGCGGGGGCCCAGCCCTGGGCACAGCCACGCCGGCACACGCGTGGGCAAGCAGGGCGATGCCCAGCGGGCACCCACCCCGAGCCCTCGGATCAAGGTGCAGGGGGGTTTTCCTGCCCAAGGTCATGGGAAAAGAGGGGTCCCCAGCGCCCCTCCTGCCCCCCACCCAAGCTGGCTGGGATTGGGGGGTGATCCCACCTTCACCCCGCTCTCCGGCCACGGGTCCCGCTCGCCCCGATGGCCCCCCCAGCCCCCGGTGCCGTCAGCGAAGCGGCACGAGGGGTCCGTGGGGACGGAGCACAGTGCCCCAGCACCGCCCTGTCCCCCTGGCTGTCCCCGTTCGGCCCCGCCGCCCCCCGTGTCCCGGCACGCCGGCGGTGCCGCTCACCTTGGCTCCCGGGATAAGGTCACCGGAGCTGCAGCGTGGCGGGGACGGGCACGGCCCCACCGCCGAGCGGAGCCCGCGGCCACGGGGGACGGAGCGTTCTGGGGAGCGGCTGCGTCCCGGGGGGGGGCACGAAGTGGGTCACCCACCCCCAGGCAGGAGTCCCGCCGCTCGGTGGCACAGCGGGCAGCAGGCCCTGCCTGGCCCCAGCCCGCCCCTCCACGGGGACCCCAACCAGGGGGTGTCACCTGGCCCAGCGCCACGCCGGGGGGGGGGACCCCAACGACGTCCTGGGGACCCCAATTCAAAGTCCCCGCCCCGCCCCAGCCCCCTGTCCTGGGCGGTACGAAGCTGGTGGGGGGGACACCGGCCTGGCCGGAGCGGTGGTGGGAGGGCAAAAGACCTTCCCGGGGATGTGGGATGACACGGGGGGGTGCGTGGACCCCGTGCTGGGGTGTTCACCAGGGCGTGGGGGACACAAAGCCGCACGTGGACCCCATCCCGGAGGGGCACGGAGCTGTCCCGGGTGGGGCACGGAGCTGTCCGTGTAGGGGGACACACACACACAGCCGCGACCCCCAGAGAATCACAGACCCCCCCGCGCCTTGGGGCGGGACCCCCGAGGGTGGCACACGGAGCTGTCCCGGGGGGATGCTCAGAGCGCCACCGGCAGCACCGACCCCCCCTCCGCGGTCCCG
Source organism: Margarornis squamiger (assembly GCA_035222235.1). Taxonomy (NCBI): domain Eukaryota; kingdom Metazoa; phylum Chordata; class Aves; order Passeriformes; family Furnariidae; genus Margarornis; species Margarornis squamiger. The sequence continues at coordinate 14,733 of JAWWTY010000198.1, read as the reverse complement.
GCGAGCCGCATCCCGGCCGACATCCGCATCGAGCCGCAGGGAGATGCCCCCCCCACGCCCTCCCCGTGTCCCCCCACCCCGGCATCCCCCCGGACACCGCTCCCCCCAGCCCACCCCCGCCCCACATCCCCGGTCTCCGCCCGGTTCGCCCGTACCCAGGACGCCGGTGGGGGCCGCCGGTTCCGTTCGCTCCTCCCCGGCCGGGGCCCGCCGGGGCCGGTCGCCGTCCTGCGCTGCGGCCGCCGGCTCGGGCATGGTGCGGGGCTCGGCGGCGGCGGGGGTCGGTGCATGGGGCCGCCGGGGCCGCCGGGGCCGCCGGTGCCGCCGCCGGTGCCGCCGGTGCCGGGCGGAAGGAGGGACAAAGGCGGCGGAGCGGAGCCCGAGCTCCCGGCCCCTTTAATGCTCTGGTTGGCCGCCGTCTCCCCAGCGCCGGTCGCACCGGCCACGCGTGTCCGGCCGCGCCCCGTGGGGGGGTCGTGGGGGGAGCGGGGAGGCGGCTCAGCCCCGTCAGGGGAGCGCCGCGGCCCTGCGGGGCTCATTGTCACCAGCGTCGCCCCCACCGTGTCCCCCCAGTGTCCCCCCCACACTCGGGGTTACCCCATGTCCCCCCAGCATCGCCCCCACGGTGTCCCCCCAGCGTCCCACCCACACTCGGGGTTACCCCATGTCCCCCCAGCATCCCCCCCTCCCTCCTCTGGGCTGCCCCACGTCCCCAGCATCTCCCCCCCTCTCCATACTGCTCCCTCCATCCTCAGCCTCCCCCTCACCCTGCCGGCCCCCCCTAGAGCCCCCCCGGACCCCCCAGTACCTCCCTGTGTCCCCCCCGTCCCGGCACGATGCCCGGGCGAGGCGGTTCCCGGCGGGGCGGGGCCGGTAACCCGAGCGGGGTGCGCGATGTCTCCCTGACATTTCGGGTGACCCCCCCATCCCCCAGTCTGGACCCCCACTTTTGGGGGACCTCCCGCAGCCCCCCTCGCAGGGCCAGAGGGTCCTGCCCGAGCTGTGAGCCCCCCCCGGCAATGTGGGTATTGGGGTGGGGGGCACCCTTGTGCCAGGTCTGTCTCAACCCCCTTCGACCTCACCCCTTGGCTATTTTGGGGCAGGGGCTGGATGCCAGCACGGGTGGTCGGTGCCACCAGGAGCTGTTCCCCCCACTGGGATCTCAGCTGGAGACGGGGAGGGGGGGACAATCTCGGCTTGGGGAGGGGACAGGAGGGAGCGTCTCCCAGGCCTGGCCACTGTCCCTGTTTTGGGAGAGGGGCGGCACCAGGGTGGGAGGGGGCCCTGCAGTCTTGCAGGGGATTGCAGGGTTGTCCATCCAAAGGACCCCGAACCCCCATGGGAGACCCCCTGGTCCCATCCCTCATCCTTGGCCCCTGGGAACATGGCAGGGTTTGGGGGTGTCCACAGGGATTTAGCAGAGAGGGGGGCATTGATGGTCTCTGGTATCCTGGGAATTCCAGCATCCAGGCCGACATCCCTGCCTGTATCCCTGACAGCATCCCTGTCTGAATCCCTGCCTGGATCCAAGGCTTGTATCCCTGTCAGCATCCCTGCCTGGATCCAAGCCTTGTATCCCTGTCAGCATCCCTGCCTGGATCCAAGGCTTGTATCCCAGCCTGTATCCCTGTCAGAATTCCTGCTTGTATCCTGGCCTGTATCGCTGCTTGTATCCCATTCCATATCCCTGCCTGTATCCCTGCCTGTACCCCAGCCCTGTATCCCTGATCTGTATCCCATCCTGTAACCCATCCCTGCTTGCATTCTTACCTGCATCCCTGCCTGTATCCCAGCCTGTATCCCTGCTTGCATCCCTGCCTGTATTCCTGCCTGTATCCCAGCCCTGCATCCCTGTCTGCATCCCTGCCTGTATCCCTGCCTGTATCCCTGCTTGCATCCTTGCCTGCATCCTTGCCTGCATCCCTGCCTGTATCCCAGCCGTGCAGTCCTGCCTGCATACCTGCCTGTATTCCTGCCTGTATCCCAGCCCTGCATCCCTGCCTGTATTCCTGCCTGTATCCCAGCCCTGTATCCCAGCCCTGCATCCCTGCCTGCATCCCTGCCTGTACCCTAGCCCTGTATCCCAGCCCTGCATCCCTGCCTGTATTCCTGCCTGTATCCCAGCCCTGTATCCCTGGTTGCATCCTTCCCTGCATCCCTGCCTGCATCCCTGCCTGTATCCTAGCCTGTATCCCAGCCTGTATCCCACCCTATTCCACCCATGCCGCTGTTGCTCCTCCCCACTCCAGAGCCTTTGTCTGCACGGCCACCCCCACCACCTCAGCCCCTCTCCCCTCCCCGGCCCCTCCCGCCCTCCCCCGACCCCCCCAAACCCTCTGCAAACCGACCCGAGATTTTGGGGACCGGGGAGATGGGGGAACACCCCGGGGCTGGGGGATTCCCCGATCCTGGCTGCCAGGACCCCAAACCCTGGGAAACCCCAACCCCAGCCCCCTCAAACTCGGATCCTGGCAGGGGGATGGGGTGGGGGGCGGGATGGGATGCGGGGCGCAGGCAGGGGTGCAGGCAGGGGTACAGGCAGGGATGTGATGCGGGATGGGGAGCGGGCACGAGCCGTGACGCTGCTCGGGGATAATTTCTGTGGTTCACGGAGCTCTGCGGGCGCGGGCGGCTGCGGGTCCCTCCCGGCCCACGCGTGGGGGCTGTTTGCGGGGACCCCCCATCCCGCAACCCGGGGGTCAGCCCCGACCCCCCTCTTCTCCCTGTGGGGACCAGACCCCTGGGATGGGGTGCGGGTTCCCCGGGGGATGAGCAGCTCTGGCGTGGCTGAATGCGGGGCCGCCAAGCCCTGGGGTTTGGGGGGTGCCAAGCGCAGGGCTCCCCCCAAGGGTGGGCAGGGGTCCCCCAAACCCACCCAGGACAGCCCGTGTCCGGGTGGGGGCTCTGCGACCTCATCCGCGAGGCACGAAGACACCAGTGGGTGCAGAGGGGACGAGAGGGAAGGGACGGACGGGCCACGGGTGGGCTCTGCCATGGGAGGGGTGGGTTCCCCCCTGTTCTCCGGACACGGGGACCCCCAAACTCAGGGTCCTGAGGCGCTGGGGGTTATTTTTAGGGTGCAACCGCAGCAAGAGGGGTGCACCGCCTCGAAGGGACCGAGGGGGGTGGGTCCCAGCCCAGCAGCCCCCTCGGCGTGGGGTGGGGACACAGGTGGGGACATCCCGGGGGGGATGCGGGCAGGGACTCCCGGGCAGCTCCGCGCCCCTCGCCGGGCGGAACCGCGGGGCCGCGCGCGGCTTCAGGCGGCGGTGCGCCATGGCTGCGCCGGACCAATCCGAAGCGCGACCGCAGCTTTGAGCCCGCCTCCTGGTGGGCGCTGGCCAATGGGAGTGAGTGGGGTGGGCGGGGCGAGGCGGCGGCGCTGAGGCCGGCGCAGGGTGAGGGCAGAGCGTGCCCGGCTCATGGCGCTGCGAGGGGCGCTGCGGGCGGCGAGGGGCAGGTGGGGGAACCCGGGGGGAAAGGGGGGTCCCGGGGACGGGGGGGAGCCTTGGGGAGGGGGTGCTCGTGGGAATGGGTGTGCCTGGCGGTGGGGGTGCCCTGGGGTGGCGGGGAGGGGCTGCATGGGGAGGGGGAGTACCTGGGGAAGGGTGCACGTGGGTATGGGGTGAGCCTGGGGAGGGGGTGACCCTGGGGAAGGGGTACATCTGGGGAGGGAGTTCACTTGAGGAGTGGGTGCCCTTGAGGAGGGGGTGACCCTGAGACCCTGGGGAGGGGTTGTACAGACAGGGGTCACTAGGGGTGAGTGGGGGGCTGTGCACCCCCTGTGCCACATCTGGGGATGTGGGTAAGGACCCCTGCCCCATCTGGGGGTGTGGGTAAGGACCCCCACCCCTTCACCCCCTGCCCCATCTGGGGGTGTGGGTAAGGACCCCCACCCCTTCACCCCCTACCCCATCTGGGGGTGTGGGTAAGGACCCCCACCCTTTCACCCCACCTCTCCCAGGTGGGCACGGTGCCTGAGCTCGACTGCAGGAGGGGACACCATCTTCGCCCTGTCCTCGGCCCCCGGGCGCTGTGGGGTGGCCGTGATCCGTGCCAGCGGCCCGGGCAGCCGGGGGGCCCTGCAGAGCCTCACTGGGACCCCCAAACTGCCTCCACCCCGTGTCCTGGCACTGCGGCACATCCGGGACCCCGTCACCGCCGAGACCCTCGACCGTGGCCTCGTTGTCTGGTTCCCAGGTGGGGTGGGCGGCGTGGATGGAGCTTGGGGGGGTCTTGGCAGTCAGCTGGGGGGTCTGAGTGCCCAGTGGGGGTCTCAGTGCCTCATGGGGGTCTCGGTGCTTGTCTCAGCCCTCTCAGCTGAGAGGAACCATCAAGGGTTGTCCTGGATCATCACTGGCCCCTCTGCACTGACCCCATGTAGCTGCTACTGGGAGGGGTCTCTCCTGAGCCCCCCAAAGCTCTTATGGTGTGGAAATGTGTGCGTTCCCACGGGAGGGGAAGGGTGGGATGTGGCAGGTCTGGGGGTGACCCGAGCCGTGTGTCCCCACAGGACCCCGCAGCTTCACCGGGGAGGACTGTGCCGAGCTGCACGTGCATGGGGGGCCTGCGGTGGTCAGTGGGGTGCTGCAGGCACTGGGTGAGCCCCCTCTCCCCATCCCTGCATCCTTCCTGCCCCTTACCCATCACATCCTGCCCCTCGGGGTACTGTGGGCGCTGGGTGAGCCCCCCACCCCGATCCCTGCATCCCTGCTGCCCCTTTCCCATCACATCCTGCCCCTTGGGGTACTGTGGGCACTGGATGAGCCCCCCACCCTGATCCCTGCATCCCTGCTGCCCCTTTCCCATCACATCCTGCCCCTCGGAGTGCTGTGGGTGCTGGGCGAGCCTCCCCCATCCCTTTGACCCTCATCTCCTCATATCCGGCCACTCAGGGTGCTGGAGAAGCTTTTCCCCATCCCTTTTCTCCCACTCCCCTTGTGTCCTGACCCTTGGGGTGCTGTGGGTGCTGGATGAGTCTCCCCCCATCCCTTCTACCCCCTTCCCCTTGTATCCTGCCCCTCGGGGTGCTGGATGATCCTCCCCTTTCCCCTCGGGGTGCTGGATGATCCTCCCCTTTCCCCTTGGGGTGCTGTGGGTGCTGGATGAGCCTCCCTTTCCCCTCGGGGTGCTGGATAAGGCTCCCCCTCCCCTCTCTCCCCCCTCCCTCATGGTGCTGCTGGGGGGTTGGGGGCTCACGGGGGGGCTCTCAGGCCGCCTGCCCGGGCTCCGTCCCGCCGATCCCGGGGAGTTCACTCGCCGGGCGTTCCGCCGTGGGAAGCTGGACCTGACGGCAGCCGAGGGCCTGGGGGATCTGATCCGGGCTGAGACGGAGGCACAGCGGCGCCAGGCACTGAGGCAGATGGAGGGCGAGCTGGGCCAGCTCTACCAGCGCTGGAGCGAGACCCTGACCCAGGTAAGGGCCACCCCAGGGGCTGCAGCCTCGGATCCTGCCCCTGATCCGTCCCCTGGCTTGGGGACATGGCGGGATGTCCCCACTGCCCCCGCCACACGCCACCCCCGGCCCCCAGGCGCTCGCCCACCTGGAAGCCTACATCGACTTCAGCGAGGATGACAACGTGGAGGAAGAGGTTTTGTCCCAAGGTGAGGGGTGGCGGGGCTGGGGGGCGAGGCTGGGGCACCCCAGCCCTGCCGTGCCCCCTGCCACGTGCCCTGTGGCCGCAGTGGATGGCACCGTGCGGGCGCTGGAGCAGGAGATCAGTGCCCACCTGCGGGATGGCCGCCGTGGGGAGCTGCTCCGGGGAGGGGTCCACGCCGTCATCGCCGGGCCCCCCAACGTGGGCAAGAGCAGCCTCCTCAACCTGCTGTGTGAGTGGGGTGTTGGGGGGCTGCCCCCAGTGGGATGGGGCTCCCCAAATCCTGTGCGGAATCACCCCCTGTGTTCTCTGTGTGTGTGTCCTGCCCTCCCTCCAGGCCAACGCCCGGCTGCCATCGTGTCACCGGTGGCAGGGACGACGCGGGACGTGGTGGAGGTGGCCCTGAACATCGGGGGGTACCCCCTAGTGCTGAGTGACACGGCCGGGCTGCGCGAGGCCACCGACCCCGTGGAGCGGGAAGGGGTCACCCGTGCACGGGACAGGTGAGGCTCGAGGGGGGTGGGTTGCCCTGGGGGTCCCCCCACGACAGGGCTGGCTGGGAGGTGGCAGTTCATGGCCCCCTGCCCTACCCTGTCCCCCAACCAGGCTGTGCCAGGCTGACCTGGTGCTGGCTGTGCTGGATGCCACCGCGGTGCCCCCAGAGCCGGCGGGGCTGGGGGCTGCTCTGGGGTCCCTGCACCCCCCTCCCGACACCCCCTGCGTCCTGGTGCTCAACAAAGCCGACCTGCTGAAGGACAACAAGGGTCCCCTGCGTGACACCTGCACCCAGAGCCCCCCCGTGCCCCCCACCACCCTCCTCTCCTGCAAGACGGGCGAGGGGCTCGACCACCTCCTGGAGCTGCTGGCGCGGCAACTGGCACGGCTGTGAGTGCGGCGTGGGAGGGACACCAACCCCCCATCCCCGCTCCGGGGGTGCTCCAGGCTGGCTTATCCCCCTTTCCTAGGTGTGGGGACCCTTTGGGTGGCTCTCCCAGCCTGACCCAGAGCCGGCACAGCCAGCACCTGGGGGGCTGCGCCGCGGCACTGGCGCGGTACGGGCGGGAGCGCCGGCGGGACCTGGCGCTGGCGGCAGAGCAGCTGCGGCTGGCACGGCGGGAGCTGGGCAGGATCACCGGGCACGTGGGCGCTGAGGATGTCCTGGACATCATCTTCAGGGATTTCTGCGTTGGGAAGTGAGGGAGGCACCGTGGGGTGTGCACTGGCTGCGGTGGCACCGGCGTTTGGGGACCGCGGGAAGGGAGCGCTGGGGCTCTCCGTGCTGGGATTAAACCGCGGTGCCTTCGGTGGCTCTTGGTGTCTGTCCCCTCCCTGGTTCCCAGGCTGGGCTCCTGTGTTTTCCTGGCTCAGGGGAGCCTGTCCCAAGCCCCAGACATGGGAAAAAAACACTGGGAGAGGCCCCGTTTCCTGGCCAGGAGGACAAACAAGGAGCTGGAGTGACTGGAAGGGAAAAGCCACCCCAGGCGTCCCCCTTGGGATGTCCCCCTCCCCACCACGGGGGCTCAGCATCCTGGTGGGTCTCTTCCTGTGCCCCAAGTGCACCCCCAGCCCCAGGGATGTGGCGTGGGGGGCTTGGGACTCCTGGGATGCAGCCCAAGCCATGGGATACAGCCCAAGCCATGAGAGTCATGGGGTCACCCCCAACCCTCGCACCCACATGGCAGCTGCAGGCTCTGCCAGCCCAAAGGTGGGTGCTCCGTGGGACCCCCCACTCTCCCACCCCCAGTTGGGGCTCCCAGGCTCCAAAAGTGTCTGGTGCTCTGAGATTATTTATAGTGGAGCTCCAGGAGATCCTCTGACAGCGAGTGAGTCCCGCCGGACCCCCAGCCAAGCTGTCTGAAGGCACCTGGGACAGCAGGGGAGACCCCTTCTGTCACCCTGATCCCACTCCATCCTGCCACTGGGCCCTTCCAAGGGCTGGGCAGGCATGAGGTGACCTGGTGACATCCCCATCCCACAAGTGGGAAGGGCAGCAGGAGCACATGGCTGCTGTTATCCCGGGATGGATGTGGCTTGGGGGACCCCAGTGGGACTTGGGGGCCACAGATGTGACCTGGAGATGGGACAGGGGGTCTGGAAGGGGATGGGGACACACTGGGAGCTCTACGTGCCGCCAAGGTGCTGGCAGGGAATGCCTGGCGTGCGGGCAGCCCGGCAAGGCAGGAAAAGCTCTTTCCACAGGAAGGAGCGGGAAGCGCGGCCGTAAATCCAGGAGTGGCAGGCGGTGATTAATCACCACGCTCAGAGGGGACTCGGTGGCCAAGGACATCCCGGCCCCTCGTCCTCCAGCACTTCCCACCCCAAAGGGACCCCACGTGAAGCCGGGACTGGATGTTCCCACTCCCCACCCCGGCCGTGGCCTCTGCTCCTTCCATGGACATCCAAACCACACGTGTGGCGAGTTGTGCCGGTGCTCAGGGCCGGCTGAATTCCAGCCAAGCGCAGGGATACATGTTGGGGAGGGCTGGGGGGGACACATGGCAGGCCTCGGGGTGGGGGACAAGGGGAGGGTGGTCCTGGCTGCTGCCTCCTGGTTGGGGTTTGCCGTCCGTGCTGTGGGAAGCACCTCCTGGGCTTGTCCTGGAGCACCTCGTCGGAATGTTCCGTGCGCTGCCCGGCCCTTACCCTCTGTGGAGAGGGCAGGGTCAGGCCACTGGCACCCCCAGCACCCCATGCCCAGTGGGGTCCTGTGCCAGCCCCCTCCTCACCTGGAGTTCTTCAGGGTGGCCGCGTATTGCTCCACCATCTGCAGCAGCCGCAGACGCATCTCCTCCACGTTCTCTTTGCCTGGTGGGGTGGGGTGGAGTTGAGCCAGGCTGGGCACCCACGGGGGTCCCAGCCCCACAGAGAGACCCCCTGATCCCGCAAGGACTCACCCACGTTCCCAAAGAACCCCTGGTTCTTCAGGTAATCCGCATAGTAGCCCGTGCTGGGGAAGGGTCCTGAGCGCCCGGCCGGCACCCGCGAGCCCTGCACGTCGAAGAAGGGGTTAATCTGCAGCGGAGAGGGTGGCACTGGTCAGTGGTGGCACTGGTCAGTGGTGGCACTGGTCGGGGTCGGGCACCAGTCAGTGGTGACACTGGTCAGTGGTGGCATTGGCCAGTGATGGCATTGGTCAACAGTGGCACGGGTCGGCACTGATCAGTGGTCACACCAGTCAATGGTGGCATTGGTCAGTGGTGGCACTGGTTAATGGTGGCATTGGTTGACACTGGCACTGGTCAGTGGTGGCACCAGGCATGGCCAGGCATTGGTCAGTGGTGACACAGGTCAGCAGTGGCACTGCTTGGCACCGGTCAGTGGTGGCACTGGTTGGCACTGGTCAGTGGTCACACTGGTCAATAGTGGCACTGGTTGGCACTGGCACTGGTCAGTGGTGGCACTGGTTGGCACTGGCCAGTGGTGGCACTGGTCAGTGGTTGCACTGGTCAATAGTGGCACTGGTCAGTGGTGGCACTGGTCAGTGGTCACACTGGTCAGTAGTGGCACTGGTTGGCACTGGCACTGGTCAGTGGTGGCACCAGCCAATGGGAAAATCCACATGTAAGGAAAATCCAAGTGCAAAGGTGCGTTTGCAGAGGTGCCTGTGCCAAACAAGCCACACGTGCCCAGCCCCACAGTGCCACCCCGGTGCCACCTCCCACCCATTCTCCTGTGCCCACAGGGTGTCCCCGGGTCTCTGTGCCCCCTCATGCCCCTCACCCCCTCACCTTGGTGCCCAGGCAGACGCTGAGCTGCTCCCTCAGGGACTCCGCCTGCGCCACCGCCGCCTTCCTCTTGTCCTCCAGCTCCTTCCCCAGCTGCTCCTTCTCCGCCTGCAGCCTCTTCCTTTCCCCCTGCCCATCATTCACCTGCTTCTCCGTGGCCTGGAGCCGGTTCCTCAGGTCCTGCATGTCCCTGGAGAAGTTGATGCGACACTGCTCCACGTTCACGTCACAGGCATCTTTCCTGACGTACCTGGTGTTCCGCTCCTGCTGCCAGCGGAAAAGCCCCTCCGTGTGTTCCATGAGCTGCCGGAGCTTGTCCTCGGTCTCGCTGCAGCGATACTGTTTCACCAGGCTCAGGATCCGCTGCAAGTTCTCGTTCATGTCGTTCTTCAAGGACCTGCACTCGTGTTTCTGCAGCTCCAGTTCGGTTTTGGTGAAGTCCCAGCTGGTCCTGTTGGTCTTCAGGTCCTCCTGGCACCTCTTCTGCTCCTCAGTGGTTTTGACCAACGTGTCTTGTGCTTTTCGGTAGTTTTCCTCCAATTCCTTCTTGGATAAGGTGACCTGGTCCAGCTGCATCTGCAGCTTCATCTTATCGGCTGTGCAGAGAGTGGGGTACAGGGTGTGTGTCCCCCAGTCCCACCACATACCCCCGAGTGACACCCCTGCCCGGTGCAGGGATGGGGAAGACCCCCTGAGGGTGCTGGGGGTCCCCAGGAGGGTGGGAAGGGGGTGCTGGGATTCCTCAGGAGGTGGGAAGGGGATGCCAGAGGTTGGGAGGGGTCTCTTACCACTGCACGAGGTATTGATGAGGCTGGTGGTCATTTGGCACTCGGCCAGCTTCATCTGGTGGTACAAGAACTCCTGCAGCTGAGAGGGGGGAGGAAGAGGAGGAGGAGGAGGGTCAGAGCATCCCTCAAAGTCCCCCCAGCAGCACCTCGTGGGTGCCGTGAGGACACCAGGAGAGGATGAGCAGGTTGAAAAGGAGGGGAATCAGACCATCCCATAAAGACACCCCTGATATCACCTCGCTCCCTCTGGACATTAGTGAGACCATCAGGCACTGGAGAGGGAAGGGATGAGGATGAGGATGGAGATGAGAATGGGGATGAGGATGAGGATGAGGATGAGGATGAGGATGAGGATGAGGATGAGGAGGGGGGTCAGATCATCCCTCAAGGACCCCCTGGCATCACCTCATGGACGATGAGAGCACTGGAGGCTTAAGAAGAAGAAGAAGAAGATGATGATGATGATGATGATGATGATGAGGGCAACGAGACTGGAACCCCCTTGGCCAACCCCTCTCCAGGACACCAGGGCTGAGACCCTGGGGACTGGGTGGGTCACATCGGCATCACCACCAAGCTCTGCCCCCCACACCCTCTCCCCAGCATCCCCTCTATAACCAGGTCCCAGCACCCTCAGGTGTGTTGCCCTCACCTGGGGCAGGTTATTGGGAGTCTGGGTGCTGTTACACTTATCCAGGTCCCGCTGGAGCTTCTGCACCACACCCTGCAGCTTGTCCTTGTCCTTGAGGGTGGCGTTGAGGGCCCGGGTGAGGTTCATGTTCCTCGTGCCGAGGATGATGATCTTGTTGTAGCGATCCTGGAGCTGCTCCTCCAGCAGCCGGAGGTGCGTGTCCGTGCCCGCCTGAGCGTTGCCGTACACCATGAACAGCACCAGCCCCAGGATGATGAGGAACTGGATGAGGGAGGTGAAGAGGAAGATGTACTTCACATAAAAGCCGCAGTCCCGTCTGGGCATCGCCTCCTTGGCCTCCAGACCGAACTTGGCCATGCCGAAGCTGCTCTTCTCCATCCCGCCGGCGCTCTGCGAGCCCCGCCCGGCGGGACCCCCTTTCAACGGGGCCGTGCCGGGGCGGGGCCGGCTCCGACGCCGTGTTTATATCTGTGGATTTAATATTTCCTTCTGCTGGGCTCTTTCCTGCCGTGCCGGATGCTTCGGACCCGCCGGGTTATCACAGTGCAGCTTCTGGTGGCGGCTGGACTATTGTTCCTGGATGCGGGTGAAGGCTGGGACCCTCGTCCCCCGCCCCGTGTTGGTCCCCAGCGCTCCCCCAGGACTGTGTCCCCCACCAAAACACCGCCCCCAGCACGGTGGACGCTGGGAATTCCAGGGAATGGGTCGCCGGCACCAGGGGTGATGGAGAGGATCCCAGTGGCTGCACTGGCCAGCCCAGGGTGATGCTGGCACCCCGCCCTCGCCGTGGGACGGTGGCACTTGTGTGTCCACCAGGTCGGTGGCACACAGGGACGATGGGGATGATACTCCGTGTCTGCCGCCCCGCACCTTGCAGGGAGGGGAAGGCTGTGGTCTTGCGGGTAGGGTGGCACCAGGCTCGCTGGGTGATGTAGGGCCATGGGGTGAAGCCACCATGGGAACTTGTCACCCCACAGAGCCACTCTCCTGCTGCGGGGACACGCCTGGGCTCTGTCCCCTGACAGGGACATCCCTGACACGATGGCTCAGCCCAGACCGGCACGGATGGGAAGAGCTGCGGGTTTGCAGCCCTGTCCTTGTCCTGCTCCGTGTCTGGGGTCCCTTGGGGGTCCCTGGGGTGAGGGCTGGCTTGGAGACAGGCTGGGGACACGGAGGAGGCTCAGTGCAGGGACAAGGGGTGGCATCAGGTGCGGGCATCACCGCGGGATGGCTGGAGGGAGGGATCTGCTGTCCCTTCGCCCCTCAGAGCCAGCGACCACAAACGGGCTCTGGGGGTGCCCAGGTCCTGACCAGAGCCACTGTCACCCTGTCCCCGTCCCGTGGGAGCCCTGGGCTGCAGGACCAACACCCCCAGCCCTGGGGGTGCCAGACCCCCACCACGGCCATTGTCACCCCATCTCCAGCCCGCGGGAGCCGCCGCGGAGGGTCCAGCTGTGCCCGGGACCCCCCCCAGCCCCGCAGGATGCCCAGCCCGGGCCGGGGGGGCTGCAGGGGGGGACCGAGGTGTGGGGCCCCGCCGGGCGCTGACCCCGAGCCCTTGGCTGTTTCCTGCCCTCTGGCTGCGCCGCATTCCCTGGGGACCGGGAAGTGTCTGCGATGGCCGGGATGGTGTCGCTCCCGAATCCATTCTCAGCTACTGCCGTTTCCTTCCTGAGCTGCAAATAACAGTGAGTCACCCCCCGGCCCCCCCAGCCCCTCCGTGGGGACGCTGCCGGACCCCTGACCCGGCCTGGCCGGGACCCTGCGGGCCCGGGGCTTTGACGATCTGATGCCCCCTCTGAGAGCCCATTCCAAGAGCTCCCTGCAGCCTCCTGGGGTCACCAGGGATCCCCATGGGGCATCCGGCCCTCCCCACCAGACCCCACCTCTGTCCCCTTTCCCAATTAACCCCCCAATTAGCCCTCCACTGTAATTAATCCTTCCCGTGTCAATGGTTGGACCATGGGAATGCCACTTCCCAGTTCCCCTTCCCACCCTAAACCTCTCCGTGGTTCTGGGCTCTGCTCCGGGACCAGCGGATTTGGGGTGTGGGAATGGAGCTTGTCCCCGCACCCCATCCCAGGGAGCCCCATCCCGGCTGGAAGGGCCTCACCGGGACACTTTCACCTGGGAAACCACTGCCTGCCCTTTTCCCGACGCCCCCTCAAGGCTGGGGCCGTGGGGCACGGGAGGATCCCCTCCACGGGCAGCGCAGGAGAGCGGCCGGATGCCTGTCTGCCCTTTGCACAGGATACTGTGGCAGGAAAATCCAACTTTCCTGGAAACCTTCAAAGTGGATCCAAGGATGATGGGAAGCGACGGCAAAGCAGCTGCAGCAGCTCCTGGTCCCCGTCCTCTCCTCCCCTGCCTCGGCTCTGTGTCCCCCTGGGCACCACAGGGTGTTTTGGGGTGCCCTGCAGAGCTGGGTCCTGCCCTGGCACCCACTGGGCAGGTGGTGGGAGAGGCTGGAGAAAGCCTTGGAGTGGGGAGTCCCATTTGGGGGCACAGTTGGATTTGTAGGGGGATGATTCTTGGATTTGAGGGGACAGCTGGGCTTGGGGGGTACAGTTGGGCTCTTGGGGACAGAGGGACAGCTGGGCTGGTGGCACAGGGAGACATCCCGGAGAGCAACACAGCCTTTATTGCCCAAACACCTTCCCAGTCTTCCCAGTTTCTGGAACGCTAGGAATGTGGTTTTAACCCCCCGAGCTGATTCCAGAGCAGCTCCGGGCAGCCAGCGGGGGAAACTGTCCCCTGGATGAGCTAAAACTGCCCAAAAGCTGGAGAAGTGACCCCTCCGTCCTGCTGCCAGGCTGCGGAGGTGGGACCGCGACACAGCACGATCGGGACACACGGTGGCATCACGACAGGCAACAGGACCGGGGCGTGGTGGGAGCAGGACACGGCAGGATTGGGATACACGATGGAATCGGGACACACGGCAGGATCAGAACCGGGATTGGGACGCAGTGGGAATGGGACGTGGTGCAATCAGGACACACAGGGGGATTAGGACAAGGCGTCATCACGATAGAGGGAAGGGTCGGGATATGCTGGGATCAGAACAAAGAGCAGGATCAGCACACACGGCAGCATCACGACAATCGGGATCAGGACACGGTGGGATTGGGACATGTGGTGGGATCAGGAGTCGTGGTGGGATCGGGACACTTTGCCCACCAGCTTCGCTCCAGCATCCCCAGCTCCGGAGCAGCGGCTGAGCCCCTCCTGGTCCCAGTGCTGTGGGCACAGTGGGACTGGGAATGCTGGGCTTAGTGGGGAGGGGGCCGGGGGGCTGTGGACCTTCAGCCCTTCCTGCAAAAGAGGGGGGACAGGGAGTGAGTCCCCACACGGCGCCCGGGTCCCGCTCCCCTGGGGACACCGGTGACAATGGCACATTGCAGGACATGTGCTGTGCCAGTGAAACCCCCCCATCCCTGGGCTGTGCCCCTTGCTCGGGCTGTCCCGCCTCCCCGGGTTGTCCCCTCTCCCCTCCCCGTGCCCCCACAAAAGTACCGGGACGGGGGGCACCTGCGCCCGGTCGCTCGGTCCCTCCCCCGCCGCCGCAGCGCCTCCACCTCGGCCGCGTAATCCCGTCTGCGGGGAGAGCGGAGCCACGCGTGGGGATCCCCCTGTCCCGGCTTGTGGGGACGGGGGTCCCCATGGGGAGGGAGGGAGAGGGGAAGGTAAAGGAGACACGCGAGGGGTCCCCATGGGGAGAGAGGGACGGGGTAGGATGGGGGGGACACTTCGGGTCCCCACGGGGAAGGAAGGATAGGGCAGGGTGGAGGTGACACTTGGGGGTCCCCACGGGGAAGGAGGGACAGGGCAGGATGGGGGGGACACGTGGGGGTCCCCATGGGAAAGGAGGGAGAGGGCGGGATGGGGGGGGGGACACGTGGGGGTCTCCATGGGGAAGGAGAGACAGGACAAGGTGGGGGGGGGACACTTGGGGGTCCCCAGGGGACAGG
>JAWWTY010000197.1:0-18528 GCA_035222235.1 Margarornis squamiger | reverse complement strand
AGAAAACCCAGCTTCTCACAGGTGACTGGGCCAAACACAGACCAAAAATACCCACATAGAATTCTACCCGAATACACCTCCCCATACATGGGGGGAAGCATGGGGGATGAGTCAAGGCTTTAAGATGTAAAACAGACCCCTGCAAACACAAGAAGTCTGCGATCTGTGGCTCCTTCTAGCTAATCACAGAAGATAAGTTGTCCTTGAGGGCCTTTGTTTAGCTTCCCTGGTTTACTGCTCAGAAATGTTAGCTCCACATCTGCCGGCTCCAAGACTCCCACTCCAACATTTTCACATATCTCGCAGCTCACCAGGGGATAGGGATCCAGTGATTTTCTCTGACCCTGCCTCTTCTTCCTTTTCTGAGGGTCCTGCTTCCTCTTCATCCCTCACCAAGCAAACTGATTTGGTCTTGGATTTCTTCTTCTGTATATGGGCAACTGCTACCGGCATGGGTTGTTCCTCTGGTTCAGCTGCAGTTTGAGTGGCCGCTGTGCCTGTTGCTCTGCTTTCCTCCTCCTCCCCCTGAAGGTGCTGTCTAGTGATGAGCAGTGTCCGTAAATAGTAGCCAGGGCCCAGCATGTTGCATAACTTTTCACATCTCTAGAACTGCTACAGCATTTTTCCTTCATATATTTTATCTCTTTAAAAGGGCCCTGTAGTTGTTCAGGGGTGAATTTTGAAACCATTGGAGCAGAATAATCCTTCAGAAGCTGGCCCATTTTCTTCCACCTTCCATGCCACTCATGCCTATCCACCCTCGGGGTAGATTTCTGAATAGCCTCCCTAGAAATCTCTGTCTTGACTCTAAACATGATGTAGAACACACTGAGGAGACCTGACAGACTTAGCAACAAGAACATGCTTTCCTTAACATCCAAAGGGAATTCAAAATTCTCAAAAGCTGTTGCAACAAGCCTGAAGTAGGAAAAGGGGGTGAAAGTCTGGGGAAGACCATCCTCCACTGTCCTCCCCACAGACCATATACAATTATTAATAGACTCCCAAAGCTAGCGTCCGAAGTAAAGGTAGGAGAGGAGCACTGAATACGTATCCCAAATGACCCTCGTTGCCCTTGATGTTATCATATCATAATCTGCTATCCCACAGTACAGCAACAAAACAATCCTGATTCTTGCTTCTCTGAAAAAGACCACCGTGATGGGCACATAGTGCATATAGGGAAACATATACCGGATTAGGTACCACTGTGGAAAGATGGCTGGGGGTAAAATTATAGGAAACTGAGAAGTTATATTCACATCCTAACAGAAGTTATAACAGTACAGGGATTATAGGGTAAAATGCACCTGCTACTCCCTGGATGGAATGCAGTGAGCATGTTCAAAACCTATTCCACAATGATTCCCCATACACACAATCTGCAACTGTAAGCACCTGCTAAGGGGGATGGAATAGAGGGTGGAGCAGAGTGGAAACACTGTGGCCAGGCTCTCTTGGAATCCTTGCAGGGAGGGGAACTCGATGGTACTTTGCAGCTGATAAAACCGCATAGCAACTGTCCACCAAGGGAGAGAGAAGATGTCTTGCTGCTGAGCCAACAACTGTGGCAAAATCACTCTCCTCAGATGAACTTGGTTCATTATAACCAAATTGTAATATTAATGTACACCTCCATCTCAAAGTTACCCACCTCCAAGGTACGACCACTCCCTCACTGGGCATGCGCTCTATATTTTGACTACACCTATAAGAGCAAAGTGAGAGAATTTTGCACCAATCAGTAACAAAGGTATTTATGCCTAGAGTCACTCAAGCTCCACCTAAATACAAAGAAATAGTAAAAATAACTTGAGAATGGGGAAAAGTTGCCAAAGACTAAAGGCTGAACCTGTCTTCTCCCCCCGTAGGGATGCCTATTGGGTAAGAACTGCACTTTTTATGTGCTGAATACTTTTATTGAGGATTAGAGCTTGTCTGGGTATTGCTTTGAATACATTTTTGCAGTCAGATACTGTCACTGGCAACCCTCAAACCTTAACCTGTCACAATTTTCTATTAATAAAGAGTATTATTCTGTAAACGGTTAGTATGAGTCCTTCACAGGCACTGGCAGTCACCGTCAGAGGGGAACGTACTGAAATAAAGTGGAAGACTCACTGAGGGGTCTTCCTTATGCTGTTGGTGTGTGTCCATGAATAAGTCAGTCAAATCACCCTCTGACCCAGTAGGACTGTTCCATGAAGGGTCCCCATAATGGGATGCTGACAGACTGGTTGGGCACAAGGGTCTCAACTTTCCTGGGGTCCTGACAGACAGCCTGTAACAACAACCACTTCTAATCTTCTTTCTGCCAAACCTCCTTTCCATTTACTTGCCAACCTAATGCTTCCCACTGGCACAACCACTGTGTGGCACCAGTCCAGACTGCATAGGAATCAACATATATTTCTTCACTTCCTCTTTTACTGCAAGCAGTACATCCCTTAATTCTCCCACCTGTGCACTTCCCATTCCTTCTTCTACTACTTTCATTCCTTTCTGAATGTTAAGAGCAACTGCTCTATACTTCCATTCACCATCAATACGTTTGGCTGAGGCATCAATAAACCAGACATCTTTACCTTCAGAGTCTGATATAAATACAGACTGAAAACTGACAGAGTCTCACAAGCATGTGGTCCTAACTAGTGATGGATGATGCCACCCAAGTCTTTCACAACACCAATAATAAAAACATCCAGACACTGTAAAGTGTAAAGACACTATCAGACCTTCAGGTTGCAGGGTTGCGGGTTGCAGGTTGCAAAGAGTTGCAGGGACAGCGGGTAGGGAAAGCTAGCAGGGCATCACCGACAAGGTGTCTTAGTCTTCATATGGAGTTCTGGCGATGTCAAAGTCCCTCTCAGTGCAACTGGTTTGGCAGTTATGTGGAAGCAACACATGCTGTCAGACTCAGAACAGCACGCATAGTAGCAAGACAGAAGGCAACATATCAGTAACAGGACTGGGAAAGTTCTTGGTTGGATGCCAGGTCCCCACCCAGCTTCTCTATGACTCCCCTTCCCAGACGTAAAGGGGAGAGAGAATAAGATGGAAAATGACTTGTGGGTTGGGATAAGGCAATTTACTAAAGCAAAAGCTTGTGCGTGCAAAAGTGAAGGGGAAAATAAGGTTTATTCTCTACTTCCCATCAGTGAGCAATGTCTGGGAAGCAGGGCTTCAGCAACACATAATGGTTTCTTAGCAGGCAGTCATTGGAAACAACAAATGCCCCTCTCCTTCCTGCTCCTTTCCTTAGCTTTTATATCTGAGCTGATGTCATATGGTATGGAATATACCTTTGGTTAGTTCGGGTCAGCTGGCCTACTTGTGTCCCCCTCCCAGAATCTTGCCCTCAGTTGGGGAAGGAATGTTACAGTACTGATGCTGTGCTCAGCAGTAGCCAAAACACTGGTGTGTTCTCAACACCCTTCTAGCTCCCAATGCAAAACACAGCACTGTGAGGGCTGCTATGGGGAAATGAACTCCATCTCAGCCAGGCCCAATACAGGTGCAAACACACCGCAGGTGCTCTATATCTACTTAGTGGAGAACAGAAATAAAATTAAAAGGAATTATTACTTGCAAGTATTTACATGATAATTCTACAAGGATATCCCCAGACCTGATATCTTGGGATGAGGTGATTGCATGCCCAGATTAGTGAAGTACAAATTGCTCTTGCTTGACTGGGTGTCAATTTGACTGCAAGCCTGAAACCTAAAGCGCAGGTCCAACAATGCTTTTCCTCTTGGAGAAGACCTTGGGGATTGTGGAAGACACCTGAAGTACAGGAACTTGAGAAGTTGATATTAGTAGAGAATGCAGCAGAAGCACTCCCAATAATATACCCATGACTTGTGAACATGTATCACCACCCCCCTGACAGGGGCAAAGGGGACAATGTCCCTGCCAGGTAGCAAACCTATTGATTCCTTTTCATTTTCCTCCAAGGTCTACATAATCTCCTCAAATACAACTAAGTATAATTGGGCATACTCAATCAAAGTATTCTTTTAAACATCCAAAGCTTCTTATTGTTGCTTGGCCCACTCCCAAACAGCTCTCATCCTAGTCAAGTCTTGTAGGGAACTCAGTAACGCTGCTAGGAGTGGAACGGAGGTTCTCCAGTACCCCAGGAAGATGTGTAATTCATTGGGGCCCTGCATCCTCTCTGGATTAAATGCCCAATTCTGGTCTCACTGTGGAGGCAGCTGCAATGATTCGGCAGGATGTGCCGCCACCTCCCAGGGATGCACATTTTTCCTGAGCCTCTCCGTAAGGGTAACCACATCTGATGCCATAGCTACAAGTGGGGGGTGGACTGTGTCCAAACGGTCATGATTAACAGCTGGTCCCTGAGTACTATTTGAGTTTTAAACAGGCCAAATAGAGTTGGTAGAAGCAGTCAAGGCATCTTTCTCCACTTCCATCCCCCGGAACAGTTGCACCACCTGAGCACAGAGAGAAGAATTTCTATAGCCTGCTTTCTTTTCCCATTGGTGAACTCAGGAGTGGCATGGGTGAATTGTTTTGGATATAGCAGGCCTCTATGGGTTTTGAGCTTTTGTGGGAGCTGCTTGGGGAGCATTGTAGTGGTTTGGTTTAGGCCTTTTCCTGGCAACCAGGTCATACCTAAGGAAGTATTCCATCCTATTCTTTATGTAAGCAGAGATATAAAATGAAGGAGAGGAAGCCAGAGGTCAGTCCTTCTTCTGGCAGTGTTGGAGAGCAGAGGAGCTCCCTGCAAGCCCTTGGTGTGGGAGTAGGCTGTGGGTACAGGCGGTAGTCAGTCGGGATCTGATCGGGGAGGAGGCATCTTGAGATACATGAACGCCAGCTGATTTTGATGAGAGGGAAGTGAAAACTTGTTTTCTTTCTCTTTTCTTCTCTGTATATATGTGTAAATTTATAAAACCAGTTTCAATTCTGCTGAAATTCAGTTTGCAGGTTTCTTTTTTCCTTCTCTCCTATTCCCTGTGGCTGGGAGGGCCTTTGGGGCCTTTATCGTAGGCCCTTGGCACTTGGTGTTCAGCCAGGGTCAAACGGCCACAAGCGTTTATATGTGTATGCATTAAACTTGTTAAGCTGAAAGAGAGAAAGAAGAAAAACATTGCCAAAGAGAACAATTTCTGATCTATATATTAGTCTTTTTGTGGTATAGGAAAGAAGAAGGGAGACTGCTAGAAACAGGTGTTGAACTAGGTTGATTATCCCAGTGGGCCTAGTATTGTGGAAGACATAGTTCAGGAAATTCTGACCTAGAAGCTTGATCAATATACAATTATGAAGATGACTTGTGAATGAGTGATCTTGCTGTCAGAACATAAAGAAGGGGCAGATATGTGGAAGAAGTGTCACATTTGTGTGCTCTTAGGATGTGTGGGAATGAACAATCAAACAAACATTTAAAAACATAAACACTCTTTTGGGAAACAGAATATTGTCTGTTGGTGGAAAGAACTGAGAATAACCCACAGGATAAATTGGTTTTGTTTATATGAAACTTATAATGCTTATGTATTATCCAAATTGAGACATCAACATGGATGTGCCTACAAACACTGGAATAAAAAAACCCCAACATAATCCAGGTTAGTTTAGGGGATTTTATTGATATTTCTATACTATTTTAAAGCCAAAACTGATGCCTAAAGATTTTAATGTGCATTTTATAGATTTTCATAGAGTTATAGAAGTTAAGTTTTCCTAAGTCTCTCACATTTTAAGCAGCATTTAGAAGTTGCTGAACATTTTCTCACACATTCCTGAAATTCTGTTAGACACACATTACCAAGGACACATTGTTTTGAAGAACACCTGCAAGAACTCCAACTGAGACAATAAGATAGCTTGTAGTCAAAACAGGAGAGTCAGCTCAGAGCCCTGGGAGGGGCTCCAAGGGGCAGATCTGAGGAGTTCTGAGGGTGGGCACCAGGGGAAATTGGTATAATGGGTTGGGCACAGTCATCAAATGCATTAATTACTGAAAGTTATAAAAACGGTGACATTTGGCTGGCACGGGTGGGCATGTACTTTTATTGTGTACCTAGAAGCTTCTAATAAAGGGGCTACTTTATCTATCTATCTATCTATCTATCTATCTATCTATCTATCTATCTATCTTCATTAATATTGTTTTGAAAGCCTTTTCCAGGATTAGGCATCAGAAGTTGGTGCATTGGCCAGGAACTACAATCGACGAGCTGGCTTCTCTTGATCGAGGAGCTTCCATCTTGGAGGGATTCTTCCTTGCTGGCACTTTTGAAGGATTCCTTCACATTGACCAGGGAAGCAAACAGCTACAATTCCATGGACCCATGGGAGGTGAGGTAGAAAAGTAGCTATAGGAAACTGGGCATAAGGAGATCTCCTTAGGAGATTGGAATGGTGAGGGGAGATTATTTGTTTATTGGTTTTCCCTGGTCTCAGGCCAAAGGTATCACGAGTCAGGAGGGTTGTCCTGGGTCTTGTTTTTTTTTCTTTTCTTTCTTTCTCCTTCTCTGTCTTCTTTCTAAATCTTTTCCTCTCTTGAACTCTGCCAACGTGGATTCATCAGAGACCAGTCCAGACTCCAGGCAGATTTGGCAGGGTCCAAATCTGCAGCTTGCCAAGGCAGATTTTTGGCAGGGTCCAAAATCTGCAGTTCACCCACACCCACTCCATTCGGAAAAGAGGGTGAGACTTTTCAGCCTGTCTCTCAGAGCAGTTACACGGAGTCAGGAAGGGAGGGGAGGGACACCTCCTCTCCAGTAGCCTTAGCAGACCGTGCGTGCGGTTGCTGGTAGCTGAGACTGCGATCACAGTTAGCAACCTAAGGGTTGTAAGGTCAAATCCCAGCTGGTCCTGTTCGTTGTGTTGCTGGTTGTTGTTATTTTCTTACTTGAAAATATGGGTGCTTGGCAATCAACAGAACAGGAAATTCCTAAAAATTCTCCCCTGGAGCTAATATTAGGACATTGGTATAATTTAGCTGGCCCAGACACTAAACTTAAGAAGCAGGAGTTAATTAGACTAAGTGCATACCTTTGGCCAATCTACACTAAGAGAAAAGGAGAAATTTGACCAAAGCATGGATCTTTGCAAAGCAAAATAGTGTTACAGCTCTTGTCATCCTTACAAAAAGAAGAGAGGTGGAAGGAGACCAGATATGTGGAGTTATTTCTCCTTCTTTTAGATCGTCCAGATTTAAGAAAGGGCAGTGGGTCTGAGAAAACATCGGAGGCTGAGTCCTAGAAAACACCCATAGAACTTTCAGCTATGGTATTAGGAAAAGGTAAAAAGAAACAGTACAAAAAGTTCCCTATTACTCAAACCCGAGAATAGAGTTGAGTGATGATTTGGATTTATTAATCTCTCCTGAGTTGCACAGAGGAGGCCCCTCTCCAGGCACAGGAGTCATGGAGGGGGGGCTGGCACAGGGGCTGCAGGGGGAGCCGCAGGGGATGGAGGAGCGGCAGGCAGGGCTGCCACCCCAGAACTGCCCTGTTGGAGCACTTCTAAAGGTCCTGGGTCTTCTATCTTATTTTGACTACAATATGTCTTGTTATTTGAGTCCTGGTACATGTGTCCCAAACATGATGTTCTGGCTGCTATCTCACCAATGAGACAGAAATTCAGGAATGTGGCACAAAGTTAGAAACTGTTAGCTGCTACCACAAATGTGAGAAACTATACAGCTATATAAAAATCTACAAATATATAAAATCCTAAGGCATCAAGGGCAGGTTTTGATTAGATGTTAGAAAGAAATTCTTTACTCTAAGAGTGATGAGACACTGGCACAGGTTGCCCAGGGAAGTTGTGGATGCCCCATCCCTGGAAGTGTTCAAGGCCAGGTTGGATGGGGCCCTGAGCAACCTGATCCTAGTGAGTGGCATCCCTGCCCATAGCAGGGAGGTTGGAACTAGATGATCTATAACATCCCTTCCAACCCAAACCATTCTGTGATTCTATGATTCTGATATGATTTCCCTTTGTATCTTTTATCCATTTAGTAAGCAATAGAGTGAACTTTGCCATCAACCTTTGCTAAGACATGCTTCCACAAATTTATATTTAAACCTACTTTTGCTAATACCTTTGCCAGTGATTCTTTAAACGGTCTAACCACTCATTCATGACAGAACCTGATCTGACAATGTCCTAAGCAGCCTGTTTTAGTTGACCCTATTTTGAGCAGGAGGTTTTTATTAGATGATCTCTAGAGTTCCCTTCCAATCTCAGCCATTCTGTGATTATATACTATTAAAACTACAGGTGCATTTAGAATACAGAAGGTAGTTCCTCACACTTGAGTTTGCCTGGATAGGTCATTGGTATGGAACCTTTCTTGGTGGGTGGGAAACTTGTGTTTCTTGAATTTATTTTTCATTTTGTTTCACTAATCCAGATATCTTTGATGGAATGCTTTGGGTACAGAGAGTGATGCAAAAATGGGCAGTCTTTGCTCTGCCTTCTTCCTATTGCTGTCTGCTGATTGACATAATTTAAATCAAAAATTCATTTTAAAAGTTAGAAAGTTAAAAGGACTGAAACTCTGGGAGAGAAAATCTGAGAGTCTACAAACTTAGCTTTTCTTCTCGGCTCCCAGAATAAAGTCTAAAATTCTGTTAAGCTGTTGACACATTGCATAAGGAATGCTGACCCTTCCATAACAGTGATCTAAAAGCCCTACACAGTTGGATTTTGTAATTAAGTGTAAGGGAAATCACTGGAAAATGCTTATGATGAAACTAGGAGAACAAACGAGGCACTCATTCCTACTATTCCTTGTAGGCTGAAAATAACTATTATCTGTTCCATATTGTGCTTAAGTCTTTCACAGTGAATGAACAACACCAGTATTCTCCAAATAAAATGAAATGTTTTAAGCTTTATAACTATTAACTTTGAATAAGTTGATTGTTTTTTAAGGTCAATCATGCAAAAATGCACATAAAATAGAGTAATAGAATCAGCTGGGTTGGAAAAGACCTCTGAGATCATCAAGTCCAACCCTTGATCCAACACCACTGTGATTACTAGACCATGGCACTAAGTGCCACATCCAGTTTCAACTTAAAAACCTTCAGGGAAGGTGAATCCACCACCTCTCTAGGCAGGCTATTCCAATGCTTGATTACTCTCTCTGTAAAAAGTTTCTTCCTAATATCTAACCTAAACATCCTCTGGCAGAGCTTAAGCCCATGCCCTCTTGTCCTATTGCTGGTTACCTGGGAGAAGAGACCAACCCACACCTGGCTACACCCTCCTTTCAAGGAGCTGTAGAGAGTGATGAGGTCACCCCTGAGCCTCCTCTTCTCCAGACTAAACAACCCCAGCTTGCTCAGCCTCTCCTCATAGCACTTGTGCTTGAGTCCCTTCACCAGCCTCATTGCTCTTCTCTGATCTGTTCCAGCACCTCAATATCTTTCCTGAACTGAAGGGCCCAGAACTGAACACAATACTCAAGGTGTGGCCTCACCAGCGCTGAGTACAGGGGAAGGATCACTTCCCTCGTCCTGCTGGCCACACTATTCTTCATACAGGCCAGGATGACACTGGCCTTCTTGGCCACCTGGGCACACTTCTGGCTCATGTTCAGCCTGCTGTCAGTCCAAACTCCCAGGTACCTTTCTGCCTGACTGCTCTCCAGCCACTCTGTCCTCAGCCTGTAGTGCTCCATGAGGTTGTTGTGGCCTGTTGGAACAGGTGTCTAAAGCAACCTCACCGCTGCCAGCACAAAGCGGCAGCCAGCCCACTTCCCCGCCTCCACTGAGACTGACAGCTCCCAGCTATGACTCTCTCCCTCATCCTGCCGAAAACCCATGGGACCCTGGTCCCTTCGACTCTGGAAAACAACCTGACCTTTATCCCCCAGACCCCCAGAATAGGTGGGCTTGTCTGAGGAAAGAGGCTGCTGCTTCTGGTGATTTATTTATGCTGCAAGCTTTCCCAGTTATATACCACCCTAATGCCCCTCCTGCTTGGGAACCTCTTCCCTACCCGGTTTCAAAAGAGCTGTGGAAGTCTATAACAGATTCTGTCCTCAGAGCCACATTTACAAGAGGACTCATGGACTCTCTTTTTTATTCTTACACTCTCACCCCTTATGATTGCTGCAATATTGCAATAATGCTTCTCACTGCAATGCTATTTGCTATTTTTGAATCTGAGTGGAAAGACCTGGCTAAAAAGCAGGCAGAGGAGCGCCAAGCTACTCTTGGTGTGCCAATTCAAGATACCTTAGATTTTCTTCTGGGAGAGGGTCTGCATGCTGACCCCGCAGCAGAAGCTGTAATCGCACGAAATGACAAACATTTCTAAAAATCTAGCTTTACAAGCCCTTCAAAAAGTTCCCATTGGTTCCCCATTGTCTCAGAAATGCTACAAGCCTGCCAAAATGTAGGATCCCAGTCCTACAAATCTGCTGCGTTGGCTGAAGAATTTGCAGCGCTTAAAACCCCTACTGCACCACAACTGCAACAGCTGTGTTACATCTGTGGGCAGCCTGGCCACTTTCAGAGTGCTTGCCCAAACAAAAAGCCAGCAGGAAAGCCTGTCCTATGCCCACATTGCCTCAGAGGAGCACATCCTGCCAAATATTGCCACTCAAAATATAATAGAGAGGGCCAGCTGCTGAATCCACAGAGTAATATGGAGAAGCAGTCGGGAAATTCAAAACTCAGTTCTATGGGGAACCACTCTACCACAATAAGTGGCCCCGAGCTCCCAAGGAGCACGCATTTCAGTTAACTCTTTCCAAGCCAGCACCTCAGGCAGCGCCAGAGTGGATTTGGTCCCCTCAAAATCAGTGCTACTGCATGGTACAAACGTACACCTAGTTCCCACGGGAGTCCAAAGCCCCCCTGGAAACAGATGCAGTGCACTGTTAATAGGGCAGTTGTCAGCATCCACTATTGGTAGCTTTGTGCTCCCAGGAATTAGAGACTCAGATTTCACAGCAGAAATAAAAATCATGATCTGGACCCCAGTACCTCCTATTCGTGTCAAAAAAGGCATCTGAATTGCCCAATTAATTTTGATACACACATACCCCCCGAATCCAGGTATCAAAACAAGGGAGGACCAAGGCTTTGGGTCAACTGGACATAACCCCTCTCAGCACATCAACCGCTTTTAAGCTGCTCAGTGTATCACTCTGTTAAAAAGGAAGCAATATCTGTTAAAGGCTTAGTAGACAGTGGGGCAGACATTACAGTGATCGGCATTCAAGTGTGGCCTCCCTCCTGGCTACTGATTGAGCCTAACAGAGCTCTGAGAGGAGTTGTTGGTGTAACAGCATCCCAACAAAGTCTGCATTCTGCGACGGTCACAGGCCCAGAAGGCCGTGTAGCCACAGTTCACCCCTATGTGCTGAATTTCCCCTTAACAGTTGTTCCAGAGAGCAACAGGGGGTCCGACAGGCTGTTGAAATTGAAACTAGGACACCGTTGAAAGCTTAACCAAACAGTAGCTTTATTATCAAAAGAGTGGCCAAGTGAACAGGAAAGAAAGCCCTCCCCATAGGGGGAGAAAGAGAGAGAGAGAAGAGGAAAAAGCCCCCAGGTCTGACACACCCCACTCCCCCAAGGTGTCTTCCCACAGGGTTGTCTCACAGACCCCAGAATGTCCAACTGCCTCAAGGGTAGGCTGGCTCCTCATGAAGGCGGGCCTCCCTGCCAAAAGGCAATGTTGTCCTAGTCACGTGAAGCAAAAAGCACTGAGGTATGAGCCATCTGCCTTTTATCTAATTGGCCAGATGACGTTTACCTGAGTGACGTGGCCAGGGCTGTCCAGTCAAAAGTCTTTGGCACCTCCCCCCTGTTATATAACTGGTACTTTTCTGCACCTGCACCAGTCTCTCTGCACTTGCGCAGTCCATTTTAGTCTTCCTTGAGTCTGGGGTTTACTTCACCCTCCTCTCTTTCTCCTTCAAGTGCCCTTGGAGGACCATCAGCCAATCACAAGAGACCAATTAAATTTAGTTTACACAGAAATGTCTCCCTCAAGGCCAGAGACCTTCTTTATCAGCCTGTTTTCCCATAACTTGGCAGGACAAAGCAGTGTGGGTGGATCAGTGGTCAGTCAAAAAGGACAAGCTGCAACAACTGCAGCTGCTAGTCAAGGAGCAGCTGGACGCAGAGCACATTTGCCCCACAAGTCCCTGGAACCCCCCAGTCAAGTCCCTGGAACTCCCCAGTGTTTGTAATCCAGAAAAAGAGTGGCAAATGGCCCTTATTGCATGACCTAAGATGCATTAATGAGATAATGGAGCCAATGGGGGCCCTCCAACCAGGTCTTCAATTGCTTTCAGTGTTACCCCAAAATTGGCCATTAATTGTCATCAACTTAAAAGACGGCTTTTTCACAATCCCACTGCACCTCAGGGATGCTGAGCGCTTTGCTTTCTCTGTACCATCTCTCAATGCCAGCTAGCCATATGCTTGCTATCACTGGAAAGTGCTACCCCAAGGGATGAAAAACAGCCCAACTATTTGCAAGCTGCATGTGGTTGCTGCCTTGTCACCGATACCCCAAGGGTACCCTGAAGTTTATATCTACCACTACATGGATGATATATTAATTTGCACAGCTACGACAGAATTGGCACAGCAAGTATTGAAAGCAACCATCGCAGCAGTTACGAAACGTGGGCTCCAGGTAACACCAAAGAAAATACAATAAAAAGCACCTTGGCGTTATCTGGAATGAAGAATCACACAGTCTACAGTTCAGCCACAACGCATCTCCTTAGAAAAGTCAGTGTGAACACTGCATGATCTACAGAAACTATTGGGAACCGTGAATTGGATCAAACTAGTGTTAGGAATTACAACTGATGAGCTGCATCTGCTGTTTTGTCTGTTATAGGGAAACCCAGATTTAACTTCTTGACAGCTAACCAAAGAAGCAGTTGAATCTTTACACTTAGAACACAAATTCCTGCCAAGGTAATCACTGCCTGCTGAACGAACCTGCAGTTTTAATAATTTTAAAGGGACTTTCTCAGCTGTTTGGACTGCTTGGACAATTATATGACAACAATCTTGCATTCTGTTTGTGGGAATGGGTCTTTTTGGCTCACCAGTTTCCAAAGACAGTAACAACTTTGCCTACCATGATTTACATCTGAGCACCTACAATGGCTAGTAGAAACTAGCCTTGAGTTTCAAATTGCTATCACTGATTTTCATTGTCGATTAAGCATTCATTTACCTGCTTGGTTTTTTTTACGGTGCCTGAGCCCTTTGCCGCTGAAATTCTAAGATATGCTACTGAAACAAAAAACAGAGATTGCAGGACTGACCCCGCAGGACTGACCCCACAGGACTGCTTAAACAAGCCCTGCCGAATCCATTTCGCACCTGTCTGGTAGGAATTCCACTTTCCAGTGAAGAATGATCTGCTTTTCCGAGAAAGCACCATCTCTTATGCTCACACCCAGGAATTTATAATGTGCCCATAGAGGACTGTCACAAAAGGCATGGTACAGACCAAGCCCAAAAAGTCATATCAAAATTATTTTACAAATTTAACTGTATAACCCCAAGAACTGGATACTATGGGCAGCTTAACTGCTCCCTTTACAGTTTTTGTTGTAAACAGTATATGTCCCTTTTTCAAGTTTTACACTCAACAAATGCTGAACTACACTAGTAAGAATAATGAGGCACTGTGGCAGGAACTGCTTTGCCATCCAGTCTTTCTCTGATATCACAGTTCATTACTCCAAAACAGCTTAGATTGCCTTTTAAAACTGGCAAAGTCTTTGAGACCCTTGCACTTGTCCTGGTACACTGTTACATAAGCAAATGTTATTTGGTGATGGTATAAGAAGCCCAAGCACTATCACACACATAAAGATATGTATATATAAAAATAAATATCTTCAAAAAGTTACTTAATGTCACCAATATTCTATAAGTACCTCAGAAGATGGGTTCTTCATTGCAGTCTTATCAGGCTTTCAAATAACAGATTTTTTTACTACATACAGGGCATTCAGATACCTCCTTTAAAACTAATTTCAACAAGTAGGGTGGTAATTGCAGCTCTTACTATTTCCTTTTTATTTCAGTTCTCTACAGAGGTACATGGAAAATCACCTGCTTTCATGACAGCTAAATGTCTGCTGCCTTTTCCCCCTCAGCTTATTCTTTGTTCTAGTGCTATAACTAACTTTTCTAAGTTGCTGTTATATTTTCTGACCCAGCTGTCCTTCTCAGAAAAACCCCCGATGATTTGTCAGCTTTGCAAGATCTGTTGACTGATGTTTTTTCTGTTAGAAAAGCTACTTTGTAAAATAAAACTGCCATAGATTTTTTTATTGTTAGTCCATGAACACAGGTGTAAGGATTTTGATGGATTGTGTTGTATGAATTTAAGTGATCATTCAGAGACAATACATCGAAGCATGGACAAATTAAAAGCCTTGCCAATCAGCTGAAGGAGAACAATGAGGATGGGTTAGGTGGTTTGTTTGACGGGCTAAATGTATTGAATATTGGTCCATGGTTGAAAAAGTTGCTTATAATAATGTTGTTTGGAATTTTTATTTTCTTTTGTATACTCCTTTGTGTTCCTTGCTTGTTGTCATGTATGCAAAAAATGATTAACCAAAATTTTGCTCAAGTGTCCGCTCTTCAGGTAGAAAACGAAAAAGGATGAGATGTTGGAGTGGGGGTCTTGGAGCCGGCAGATGTGGAGCTAACATTTCTGAGCAGTAAACCATGGAGCCTCAAGGACAACTTATCTTCCTTGATTAGCTAGCAGGCCCAAAGATTGCAGACTGCTTGTGTTTCAGGGATCTGTTTTACATCTTAAAGCCTTGACTCATCCCCCATGCTTCCCCCCACATATGGGGAGGTTGCCAGTTACCTTGGTCCTGCCACATTTATCTATCCCTGAAACCTATATATTGTAACATGCAAATTCAATAAACAGCTGTGCTTGGTTTGAACTGCAAATTGGCTCAGTGGTTTGTTCCTTGCAGAGTCCGTATCCGTCATGACAGTGGCCAAAGTGCAGGACCTGACACTCGGCCTTTTTGAACCTCATCCCACTGGAATCAGCCTATCTCTCCAGCCTGCCCACATCCCTCTGCAGAGCCCTCCTGCCTTCCAGCAGATCGACACTCCCTCCCAACTTGGTGTCATCTGCAAATTTGCTAATGATGGACTCACTACCCTCATCTAAATTGTCAATAAAGATATTAAACAGAACTGGGCCCAACACCGACCCCTGGGGGACACCACTAGTGACCAGCCACCAGCTGGATGCAGCACCATTCACCACCACTCTCTGGGCCCAGCCATCCAGCCAGTTCTTAACCCAGCAGAGAGTGCACCTGTCCAAGCCGTGGGCTGCCAGCTTTTCCAGGAGTATGTTATGGGAGACGGTGTCAAAGGCTTTGCTGAAGTAAGGTAGGCTTATCACTCTAAGAAAAAATGTATAGTATGAATGGGGACTTGATTAAAATTGTCATGACTTCTAGTCAAAATACCTGACCACACTTTAATGGTTTTCAATGTTTAGCATTACTGTCTATTGTGTGTATATATCTCAGTCTCAAGAGAAGAATCGCAATGTCTATAATATCATGGTCAGCTTTATGATATGGTGCCTAAATACCAATAGTCAAAGGTGCTGTGACTGGGATGAATAAGATGAACACAATGTTTTACAGTTCTTAAGTTTATAAAACCATTTTATTTGAAAGTTCTGGTGCTTTCATATATTGGAGAAAGGACTTGAAATATAGTATGTAATTTTTCAGATGTGAAAGACATTTTACATTAAACTTATTGGAATTTGTTTACGTTATAAACCTGTTGAAGTCTTTGTTCCAATTTGGTAGACATCTGTGACATGGCTGTAGCTTAATTCTCCTACACTGGATGTTCGCCACCACAGAGAATTTATGCGGAGCAGATGAGGATGCATCACCCTCAGGGGGGACTCAGCACATGTCCTCCCTGGGATGCAGTGCCTGACGGCTGGCATGAGAGGCCACAGGACATGGGCCTGAACCTGGAGGTATGAGAAGAGGACAGGAACATAATGACCTGCAGCAAGTGATAGAAAAAACCTCCTCAGTTTCTTTGGCCCAGAAAATTTCCATCAGCCACTGTGTCCAATTCAAGTTTTTCTTCAAGGTGCATTTTCCTTACTCCTGCAGCTTCCTTCATCCTCTTCCTTGAAGGTGAAAAATTTTCTGTTATCCTCTTCTACTTTCTTTTCTTTCTCTGATTGCTCCCATTTCCCAGATCTCCTTTGGCACCAGCTCATTTCTAACTGGCCCTTCATCACAATGCTCACTGCCTGTCCTAGTTACAGTGGTCGAGACCAGTTTATCACTGTGTGGGTGCAACCAAAACTGTGTATTCTACATCCTCTATGTCATTTCTTATGAACTGTTAATAATGGATTGTCTTAGTTCAAGGGGAGAACCAAGATATCTATGTCAGACAAGAAATAATCCCTCTCCCTTACATTTAGAAAACAAAACTCTAATTAGAAAAGTGTATATATATATATATATATATATATATGAAAGGTATAACAGTTTTTAACCACTACATATATATATATATATCCAGAAAGGACCAAACAACAACAGTTTGTAATAAACCCTCCAAACGACAAGACAAACAGTCAAAAGGTCTTTTGGCGACCCCCAGAAAAAAAGAGGAATGCAGTTATATCTACGGACAGCAGGTGGCGATGTCGCACCTCAACCCGCTAACCTCTTTCAGGGGAGATAGCAGAAGCACAGTCACCAGGCCAGCTCCAGTGGTGTCGATGGCAAAAGCAGCAGAAAACCCATAGTCTCCGCAGTGCAGGAAACAGGCGTGCTCTCTCTCCTCTTCACGGCAGCTCCCGCAGTACCCACGGTCTCCCACACATGAACAGTCGAGCTAGGGAGGGGAAGACACAGTCCAGGCCATCCAGCAAAGCCAGAACCAGTGTGCCTCTGCCTCGCTCATGCCACTGAGAGCCCCGAGCTTCCTGAGCCTGCACCAAAAAAAAATGCAGAAACCCTGGACACTTCCCCCCTCCTCCCCGAGCTGTCCTCCCTCC
Organism: Margarornis squamiger; assembly: GCA_035222235.1. Classification (NCBI taxonomy): domain Eukaryota; kingdom Metazoa; phylum Chordata; class Aves; order Passeriformes; family Furnariidae; genus Margarornis; species Margarornis squamiger. The sequence goes on along the minus strand of JAWWTY010000197.1, from coordinate 1,461 downwards.
CCCTCCCAGCCTGGGGAGAGACCAGAACAAAAGGTCCTGGCTAAGTAGTTAACATCAGGATATGAATATTCATCGTGCCCTTTGTTAACCATCTTTACAGACACTAAGGCGTTGGCTCCAAGCTTTTTGGAAGGAGTGTTGAAAATATAACATGGATCATTTCTAGCAGCTGCCCAGGGCACACCTGACACCTCAGGCTACGCGTTGGGTGTTTAAGAACTCCGTGAGATAGGGAAGTTTTCCTGTCTTCACAGCAATGACTCAGTCATGATAACTCCCCTCCGGGGAGTCATTAGCACCTTCACACCCAGCCTGAGGTGTCATGTCTGCTAATGGGCCATCAAGGAGTATCCCATGACTCACATGTTACCTTAGGATTTCATATAATTGTAGGTATATGGTTACGTAGTTTCTTTCATTAAAATAGTAGCTAACAGCTTCTAACCTCTGTGTCACATCCCTGAACCTTTATGTAAAGGGGAAGATAGTAGTTAAGAATATCTCATATAAGACACTTGTACCCAGATAGCAAATAGAACATATTAGAGTCAAAATATGATGCCATTTTAGCCATAGTGTAAGCAGGCCCAGAAACCCTGGAGAAGCTCCAAAAAGGAGATGCAATGCCAAGATGATGAAGATGATGAAGTACAAGGGGTCCTGAGACCTCCGACTCAATTTCAGAGAAGGCATGTTGGGGGGCAGAGCTGGGGAATTTCTGGGGATGGAAAATTATTAGATTGGATGTAACCTCTAGATAGGATAATTAAGTACTGTTATAAAATTGGTAAGACCCCATGCTAGGGTGCTCAGCTTAGCTTAGCTCAGCTGGTCTGGTGCTCGTTGGCTCATCTCCAGTGCGCATCCATGCACTAGTGGGGGGGCTCCCCCCTTGCCCCCTTGGTGAGCCATGAAGAACTTCAAGTCCTGCTTGAAGAACATGAGGATGGTATTGAGGGAAGGGTGTGTGTCTCTCTGTATGCTTTCTATACTTTGTACCCCTAAACCCCTGTAAATAAAGAACTCCTCTCTACCTTACACAGATAATGTTGTCTTGGAAAGTTTTTCCCTAGAATTTCAGGCAACAGCTGCTTCTGCCACCAGCATCTCTGCCTGGAGTTGCTGCTCATGTGTGGCTGCTGCCACTGGTGCCATTGTTGCTGCCTGCACAGCAGTGACCCCGACTGGGTTACATTGTGGTCACATGACCATGTCAGGACTGTGCTGCTGCCCTTGAAACAAGGATGAACCCCAGAAATGGTTAACCTGATTAGTAGAAACTGTTCAGCACCTGCTTTGCTTGAGTTTATCAGAGAACATGGAGATGTGTTCTGTTCGAACCACTGGACCTGATCTTAAGAAAACTATATACAAACAATCTAGGGCTGTTAATCATGACAATGTAGACATTTGAATAGAGCAAAATGGCCTTAAGCCAGTAGTTTCTGTAAGCTTCAGTGA
>JAWWTY010000196.1:0-18538 GCA_035222235.1 Margarornis squamiger | reverse complement strand
CCTCCTGGAGCTCTGGCAGCCTTGGGGCTGTGCCCACTGCCCTGGGGAGCCTGGTCAGTGCCCACCACCCTCTCGGGGAAGAGCCTTTCCCTTACCTTATTACTTATAATATATATTATATATATTCCTTCTTTATTTGTGAGGCAACAAACCTCATTGTGAGACCACATGAAGCTGCTTGGATGGGATTTCTGGACTTGGTTTTAACCAGTTTTAAACATCCAGACGTTTGTAGATTGGTCTGCACTGGGTCTGTCTGCACTACCCAAACTCTGGGTGGTTGTTGTGCACAGATCCCAGAGCAACCGCATCTTAAATAGTTAAAAAGGCACAAAAATCATCCTAATTAAGCAATAACACGACAGAACTACCTGATTTGATAAAGTGAAATTGGACTCCGAGGTCTGACACAATGGGCAGCACCATTTACATCCCGAATTTGCGCCAGTTGTAGGAATTCAGCTCCTGCTGCCATGGAAACAGCCTGGGATGGCTAAAAATGGAGCAGGTTGTTCTAAGCTAATTGTTCCACACACACAAAACAGCTCTGGAGTCCCTTGTTGTGGCAGTGATTCCTTTAAACCAACCTGCTCCATTGCCATGGCAGCCAGCACCAGGTTTGATAGAACTCCTTTTAAATTTTACACTCCTGATATGCACTGTAATGCTCAGAGTTTTCCAACGTTTCCTGTGGAATGGAATGAAAGATCCAGAGAACCCCACAGATTTATCAGAGCAGTCTGTGGCATACCCTGCACGATGCATTCAAGTGATCTATAAGCACAGAGAGGTTCTATATTCAACCACAATGTTTTTTCTTTCCTGCTGCTTATAAACACAAGGATTGGAGCCTTTTCTGGGGCTCAGGAAATTTCCATCCAGGATCCTGCAGTGATTCATCTTGTCTGTGTTCTCTTTCTCCTTGGGCCATGTCTTTTAGGATAAAGCTCAAGAATCTCAGGTTTAGGGGTTGTCTTAGGAGAGTTCACTGATTTACTATCTCTTTTGGAGTTATTGTCTCTTCCAAAGTATGCATTAGGATTGTGACTCTGAGGAGTCTTGTAAGATTTCTTCACTTTGTGTCCCCATTTTGTCTGACTTTTTTTAAAAACCCCACAAGTGTAAAGCAACAATAACATCTCCAAACACACTTTCTTACTATAGTTCTGAAGGGACAGAAAACAGGTCATTAAAACTATCTCACACCAACGAAGAAGGAACTTCCTGAAGGTCTAAAAACCACAGAGCTGCCTAAAAAAAAAGGGAAATATAGAACACCAGTTCTCTGTTTTATATAATGAAGTGTCCAGCCCATCTCCCAAACCTTCCCTAGGTTTGGGATCAGGTCTCTCCTAACAATAGCCCTCTTTAAGGAAGCATTGTCAAGGCTAATGACTCCATTAAGGCAAGTGTGGGTTCATATATACTGCTCCAACCCAGTCATAACTCTCAGGAATTAAAAATCCATATGGCTCTCTCAGCTGTACAGCAGAACAAGTGCAGCAGCTGTTCTAGAAAATATGACAATTGCTGTTAAAAAAGGAATCAAATGCACTGCATGGCTTGGAAATGGGCAACTTATTACAAAATAGAAGCAAATTTCGTGCAAAAACCACTCCGAATTTCCAGGCTGGCCATGTGCTTTGTCTTTCTCATTGTCACTGCTTGGTTCAGGTTGCATTTAGCTGCTGCAATCATGGCCCAGGCCCCTCAGGAATACACATTGTAAAGGCACAGGCAATATTCCAGTCTCATCCCGGGGCTGAGGGAAGCAGGCAGGGGATGGGGGTCCAGATGCAGGAGCCTCAGGGCTCGAGTTATCAACTCCCTCCCACAGCAGCTGCTCCCACTGGCCATTCCCTCCTGGATCAGCAGAGGACAAGCAGAGCCTGATGAACCCCACCAGGTTTTACGGGCTGGGAAACCCACGGGGAAGGGTTAAAAACTCCCTGGGGTCTGAAGGGCATCCATCCCTTTTGGCAGCCATCCATTTCTTCCCTCCAGCCTGGCTCCCTTCTTGGGCTGCTGAGCTTTTCCCAAAATGAAGGTTAAACCTGGCAAGGGGAAAGGGGAGATTATATCACAGATTTTCCAAGTGGCTTTGGCTGAATTCCTTCATGGCTGTGCCCGTTTCCCTGTCTGTAACACGGGAGCAATAGTTAATTAGGACAGAAGTCTCATGAGGCCGAGTTCTTCAGAGCTGGTCATGTGAGGCTCTAATGTGAAGGGAGCTATATTTAATGCCATTAATTTGGGATCTGTGTGGCTGATGGCTTTGCTGGATTTTAGACTCTCAGTGCCAGACTAGTAATTATATAAAACTATAAGCCCTGGGCACTCTGGAGCAAGTAGGAACTTTGGCACTGATGTAATTTTTGATTTATAGCGACATATCTTGTATAAAAATATATATTTCTATGCTAAGCCAGGGTGCAAGTCTACATTTAAGCCTAAAAGTCTACATTTAAGCCCAAAAGTCTACATTTAACCCTAAAATTTTAATGAGCTCTGGTGCGTCAGGAGGCAGAGAGTCCCCCCAGCCTCTTACCCAGGGCCCCGTGCAGTCACATCTGCTTTGTGAGTGGCATGGGCACAAGCTGGGCTGTGCCAGTCATCTCATATCCCATAATATCCTTTAGCTGGTGCATGGGTGAGCTCCAGCTCCATCCTAGAAGGCTTTAGTGCTGTTGGCAGCCGCGATGCCAGCTGAGCTGCAGATATTTGGGGGATGACTAAGGGGTGTGCTTTGCAATAACCCTGTTTCTGGCCAGCTCCAGCGAAGAACAGAATCCTCGCTGTGTGACACCGGCTCGAATTCTCCCTGAAGGTGGTTTGGATTGGCCGGGATGCTTAAAAAGTTCTTCCCGGAGAGGAAAGCCCTCTTTGCCTACCAGCACCGCTCCAGCAGTCCAAAGGCGATCAAACCCTAACAAACCCCCTCCACTTGGGGAGATTTACGGCTTCCCAGCGCAGCGGAGCGCCATGCAAACCGCAGCACATCCCTCTTTATTCGGCGAGCATCCCTGGCTCTGTGTTTCCCCCCTGCATGAATAGCCCTTGCCCCTCGCCACGCTGAATAGACCAGGTGACTCCCAAACCTGCCACGCAGCAGATGCTTCCGCAGTGCCAACTGTTCCCGGTCCCCCCAGCCCATCTCCAGCGCTTTTTATCTGCCCTCCTTCCCCCGTGTGCCACCAATCTCGGCTGCCTGGCACATGCTGCAGCCACAGTCCCACCGGAGCGATATTGTGATGGAAATGAGGGAGGGGATGCAGGGAGAACTGCACAGATTTACAGCACTCCGAGGGTTTCCATTAAAATCCTTGACAACTTGTTATTTATGAGTAGCCCAACAGCTCTTCTAATATCCAGGGCTTAGACCCCATTCACTCCAATAATGCTGGTTTGGAATAAATGAGCCAGAGGATGGAAACCAGTTCTGTTAGGATAATGGAAAGGGCTAATAGCTGTTTAGAGAAAACAACTGCTGTAATTCTGGGACCCAATCCTTCCACCAACAAAACAATAAAGGTTCGATTCTTCGCCGCGGTTTCACGTGGGGATTTAATTCAGCACAAAGAGGGTGATAAATGGCACTGCTTGGATTTCGTGCCTTTATACACCCGCCAGGCACCCTCTGTTTGTGCAAGTGCTCTGGAGATAAAGGCGCTCCTTGACTCCTGGGCAAGCAGGAATAGGTCAGGCTGGATCTCCGCAAACATAGACAATGCGTGCTCATAAAATAATCCAAAAGACAAAACCTCCCCTCTGCCTAAGTGTAGTATCTCCATCTTCAAGCTTCATGTCAGCGTGGGCTTCCCCCGGTTTTCCTGAGCTGCCCCACTAAACCAGGGTGGAATTCTGTCCAAGTGCAATTTTGGAGCCTTTTTTCCACCATTCCCTTCTCTGTTCCCTTCCCCATGCCAAATCCAGGAGCATCCTCTTACTAAGTGAATACAGAACTGATCCCCAAACGAAGGATTTTGATGATCAAACCACTCTAAACTCCAAGTGTGTGTTATGCTGCTGTAAAGGATTCAAAGGACTCTGCTGCGTCTTCAAATCCAACTGACACACCGATTATTGAGTACAACCACCCCATTTCTGGCTTTCCTTTCCCTCCTTTGTTCACCTGCACCTTGTCTATTTGCATTGCTTTTGTCAGGAATCTTTTATTTCCTTTCATCTTGCCCTGCTCTCCACGGGAGCCTCGTTAAGGTGAAGGGCAGAGGAGCAGCAGCTCCCAGATTGTGTAGGGAGGAGAAAGGAAGGGAGAGGCGGCAGTGACAGATGGATCCTGCTCCAGCCTCTGCCTCATCCACACCCCAAGCCTCAGCTCCGTGTTTTTGGAGATTGACAGTGCTGGAGATCCAAACTGCTCTGCAGGAAGAGGAGAGAGGACATGGATGGATCAAAAGAAGACGATGAAGTGAGGAGAGGGACTGGCTGTACAAGTGGGAATCGCCTCCTGGAAGAAGCTGAGCCCCCAGGCAATTATTCCAGCATCCTTTGGGATACTCTGACTTTCAGGGGTGAAATAGTTTGCCTTTTACACATTCAGAAACATAGTTGTTAATTGGGAATGATGTGCCATGGGCAGGGACAGATGTACCCAAAATACACCTTGGGTGAGTGGGAGAGAAAACCCAAGAGAACAACAAACTATTTTGGAAAAGAAAGCCCACAAAAAAGAAAGAGAAGCAAAAGGACACAGCAAAGGGAGCTCTCACTGGCCTGGTGTTTTACCTAGATCATGGAATGGTTTGGGTTGGAAGGGACCTTAAAGCCCACCCAGTGCCACCCCCTGCCATGGGCAGGGACACCTTCCACCAGCCCAGGGTGCTCCAAGCCCTGTCCAACCTGGCCTTGGACACTTCCAGGGCTGGGGCAGCCACAGCTTCTCTGGGCACCCTGTGCCAGGGCCTGCCCACCCTCCCAGGGAAGAATTCTTTCCCAATATCCCATCTAACCCAGTAGAAAGCCATTCACCCTTGTCCTGTCACTCAGGTCCTTGTAAATAATCTCTCCCCATCTTTCCTGTGGCTCCTTCAGGTCCTGGAAGGGCACAGTGAGGTCACCCCAAAGCTTCTCCTCTCCAGGCTGAACATTCCCAGCTCTCCCAGCCTTTCCTGCCAGCAGAGCTGCTCCATTCTCTGACCATCCTGGTGCCTCCTCTGGACTCACTCCAGCAGTTCCATGTCCTTCCTGGGCTGGTCCTTCCTTTGATGATCCTTGTGGGTCCCTTCCCACTCAGGATATTCTGTGTTTCTGTGAAAATTATATATATTTCCCAGGTTTTGGCCAACAAAGTGTGAAATCTTCCTTTGAGATACATTCCTAATGAATTCAGATTCAGTAACCTGTTCATGACTTGGGGTATAAATGGTGCCAAATCCCCACTGCCCCTCCTGAGAATTTATTCCAGGTCCTTATCCAATACATATCCATGTAATATTGGATCCCATCCAAAATATAACTATATCTAATTATCAGCCATTTGAGCTGCTTCTGTATTAAACCATAAAACTGAGAGAGGATTGAAACCTCTTATGATTCCAAAGGCTAAATGCAGTGGTAACATAAATAATGCTGTAAATTACAAGCAAAATGAAAACTTGGTCAGAAAATATATGATGTAATTTGTGCTCAGGGGTAAATTGGTCCCTGGCTGCCCAGGGTGGGGAAGGTATGACCCGGATCAGGCCGAAGTGGATGGCTGGGAGTGGGAATCTGTGTCATTATTACAGAAAAAACCCACTCAAACCCCTTAAAACCCTTCCAAAAGCAGCGTCCCAGTGAGATTTATTGCAGTCTGACCCCCTCTGCCGGTCACCTGCCTCTGTCCCAGGCCAGCAGCTCGACACAGGCAGGGAAATCCACACAAATCCTGGGGAAAGGCAGGTGGAAAATCACGGTGGGAAAGGGAGGGGAAGGCAATGCCAGGGCAGCACCACTGGCACTGGTGGCACAAGGGCACAGAGGGCAGGGAAGGGAGGAAAGAGGGCTGATAACAGGGCAGGGTTTCAGTAAAAACTGCTTTTGTGTCTCTCCATGTTCAGTCTGTCCCGATGTAAAGCAGCAAAAGGAGGAAAATGTCCTTTAGAATGAGGATGTACAGGAAGATGCTGTGGGGGGAAAGTGTGTTCTTGAAAAACAATGGGACAAATGAGCCTCATTTCCTTTGCTTAATTGTCAAAATTGGGATAGATCTGTCTAGGAATTTTGAGATAAAGTACAGTAATCATAGGAGTAATAATAATCATGGCAAAACATCTACAATACCAAGTAATATTTTATCATCCCAAGGAGGTTTTCAGCTTTTTCTCCTGATCTAGGGAAAGAGTTATTGATATGCTGGACATTCCTAGAATGGTTGGACTTGATGGTCTTTAAGGTCTTTTCCAGCCTTAACAATTCCATGAAGGCAAAGGACTTCAAGCAGCTCTAAGATTTTAGATCAGCACTACTGGAAAGGATAAAAACAAACTGATGCCAAACAGCTCCTTTTACTTTCCTGATCTGTTATCCCCCACTCTCCTTTGGCCTCCCTGATGTATTCCCAAGCTGTGAGGAGCCTCTTTGGATCAACCAGCACCCACAGGGACTCCCCCTGGAATGCTAAAAGTTATTCAGAGGTGCTTAAGTACTTTGTCATACAGAAGATACAGCAGGTAATTGAGAGCCTGCAAACAGCTCCCTCAAGACCCCAAATAACTTCTCCAATTTATTCCTTTAAGGATGAACAGGCACTGACAGCTTCTTCAAACGTCTTTTTCAAACAGTTTTTATTTCTGTGTGTGGTTATTTTCTGATACAGGTTGTTAAATAATGCTTACAAGTATAACACATCTCCAGACAGAAATACTCTCTTTAAATCCAGGTTGATAAAAAGGTTGTGTAGAATGAAAGCAGGAAAAACATTATTGTTACTCTAAATATTCTTAAATCCCTATGTAAACTCCTTAGGATTTTTTTATTGCTTCTGATACTCAGCAGGAAACCCAGTCTAATACAGCTGGGTAATAAACCTTTACCCATCTGTGTTTGCATGGAAAAAAAGAGCTGTAAATCATAAACTGAAAATCCTGAAGCAGAAATAAAAACAGTCTCTGGTAAAGTGTGCACAAAGCACTGGAAATGTCCCAAGGCACTCGGTTGTGAATCCCAGTGTTTTGGTTTGAGAACAGGCTCTTCTTGGTAAATCAAGAAGGTTTAGAGACATAAAAATCATCCAATTTCCACCTTCCCTGCTGAGAAATTATAAGTTTTCCTCAACCTGAAATGATGAGGGCAGATCCTCCCCCTAAAACAAGTCATTCTGCCCACTCTGCTGCAAAGACAGCCCCAGACTTTGAGAGCTGCAAACAGAAATTCAATCTCTTCCTAAAAAACCTCTTTCACTTGGTGAAAAAAAAAAAAAGATGTATTTTTATTTAGGCTTGTTTATTTTACTTATTAATAATTCATTCTGCATTCCAGAAGCTGAGCAGGTCTGAAGGTGTGATCCTGGAAGGTTCTATAAAATCCTTCTGGTCTTTAGTTACCCATCACAGTGATAAATTAAAGAATAATTGCAATAGAGATGTAACAGCCAAGCACAGGAAACTGCTGTAGTATGTCCCACCATTGGGGTTCCTGTTATTTAGTCAACTAAATTACTAATTGTAGGAGTTGTAAGTTGTTTAACAGAGAGATATGCCCCATCCAAGACAGGATTTAGGTTTGTTGAGGGGTGATTCAGGTTCAGGATGTGGATGTTTGCCCTGATTTGTGTGTTGGTCACGTGCTGGATGGAGCAGAGAGCTCACAATTACAGTTCTGAGCCTTGCCTGGGTGACCTCAGCATGAGCTGAGCCTATCCAGTGATTTTGGGCTATTCTACAGAGAGACAGCAATTCAGAATTACTCCAGGCCATGGCAAAAGAGATGGTCATCAAACACCTGCTTGTTGCACTGGTCAAAGCTCTCACTGCAGATTGGACACTTCAGCACAAGGTGGTTCTGCACGTGCACCTCGTAAGCACTTGTTTCACCATGCCCAGGAAACACTTCCTCACACAGGGGGCATTTCCTGAGAGAAGCCTGAAGGAGGGGGAAAAAAAAAAAGCAAATAAAGTCAGTTTAAAAATTCTATTCAAAGGGAAGAAACAGGCAAGTTTAGCAGGCATAACCTTGGTATTGGCAATACCCCCAGGTATTATCACGTTTGGACATGTGGTTTTGACTTGCAACACCCTTTGAGTTTTCAAATGTCTCCAGGCTTCTCTAAATAGCACTTAAAAGTCAAGAGCTCCTGAGGGCTGCTCTAACTTTCCATGCCCCAGAGCACATGGCCATGTCTCAATGTGAAACAAGGTATTTAGCAGCTCCACACTGCTCATTCTGACATTAGATGCTGCCAAGATTAAGGTCAGCATTCTCTTCCTTAAGACACAGAACCCTCATTATTTTTATATAACCCTATATTTATTCTTCTTATTCTGAATTTTCTATGGGTGGCTCTGTTGTCTCCTGTCTTCCCAGGACCAAACCAGTAAGTAGACAATTGGCTACAGAGCTGAACTTGGACCTTTTTATTTCAAACCACTAATTCCTGTCCATAAACCACTAATTCATGTCTAGTCATGTCCACTTTACTTACTTCAACTCCTGCCCCCAGGCTTCCTCCTGCAGCTGGAAGAAGAAAAAGTCCATTTAAGCCACAGCAAAACGATCAACAATGTAATGTGCTGGTAACTAGCAATTTCTGAAACGTGAGGATGTGGCTCTGGATCTAAATCTCTATATTTAGGACTGGAAACTGGAGAGAAGCCACAAACTAGCTGTGTCTCAGCTGAATAAACCAGCTAATAGTTGTCTGCCTTGGCAGAGAATGAACAGCCTGATCACTTAAGTCCACTTTTAACACCTGGCAGCATTTTACAGCTGCCAACTCATCTGCACACACACAGAGGTGCTGCTGAGAATGGCCTTTCTACAGCCTTCAGTTGGACAGGGAGCATAATTTGCTGAGCCTTTAAGTGCCAGGAATTTGTGGCTTCAGCCAGAATGCCAAGCCATCTCACCACAGTATGGATTCCCAAACAGAAAGCCTGCTGCTTCAGGGGCTGGACTTGGAGCTTGGGCTTGTGAAGCAGCAGAGAGGGGAGGATCCTCTCTGGTCTGCGAGAGGAGCCTCAGGAGGGCGTCGTTCTCATCCCTGAGCTTCTGCAAAGGGACAGGAGCACAGCATTAGTTTGCAGGGGAAATAAAAAAAACCCCTCATCTTCTGCCCTAGCACAGATCCTCTTGTATCAGAATCTGAATTGCTCTGAACTTTGAGGCAGCTCAGTGTTAGTCCTGCTTGAGCAAAAGGGAAAGTGAGGGAAGGGGAAGGGGCACCAGGAACTGCAGTGCCAGGGCAAGGGGGAATGGCTTCAAACTGCCAGAGGGCAGGCTTAGATGGGATATTGGGAAGGAATTCTTCCCTGGGAGGGTGGGAAGGGGCTGGAATGGATTTCCCAGAGAGAGCTGTGGCTGCCCCAGCCCTGGAAGTGTCCAAGGCCAGGTTGGATGGGGCTTGGAACAACCTGGGCTAGTGGAAGGTGTCCCTGGGGGTGGAACTGGAGGAGTTTTAAGATTCCTTCCAACCCAAACCATCCCATGATTCTATCTATTCTGTGGCCTGCTCAGAAAGGCAGGTGAGATGATCCCAACAAAGCAATACACTTTAAAAGACAGCAAACTGCCCTGAAGTGAGTGAGGAACAAAACTGGGCAGTCCCTGCTCAGACTGGACAAAAGGCCATGTCCATTTAAAGGAGCAAGTCCATTCATGTCAGAGGTGCCAGAATGAAACAAACACTGAGAGATTTTAAAAACCTCACATTATTAAGGTTAAACCAGTTTATGTGGTGGGGGGAAAAGGTGCCAGGACACTGGGACAGTCATTTGTAGGTGCCTGCAGGCAGCCTGGCACTGGGTGATGGCCTCAGTTAGTGATCCCTTTGGAGGGAGGGTTAATGGAACTGGACACCAGACTGGGAGATCAGGGTCAAATTCCCCTCAGGAGAAAGGTGAGGGAGTTGTGCCAAGTCCTCACCTGATTTTCATCAGCAGCTTCATTCTTTTCTGCCTGCAGGATGTGAAACAAATTCTTCTGCTCCTCCAGTTCTTTCCTTAAGTCATGGGTTTGTTGCTATGAAGGAAAAGGGGCAAATCAAAGGGTGACAGCTCCAAGCAGGAGGTTCTCACACCTCGTGCTGCATTTATTAGCCACAAATAACCAAATAACACTTCACTTTCTCTGGGAGCATTCCCATTTCATAGGTTGTCACTGGGGATATCTCTGTGTCACCACTCACTTGTTCTCATCACAACATGTGAGGTGGCACATGACCCCAAGGGGGAACAAGACAGGTCAGGCAGAGAGGGAGGATGAAGGAAAGGAACTCAAATAGCTGAGAAATCCAGCCTGGCAGGTGGGAGCTACCCCAGCCTGCAGGTTTTCCTGGGGCTGTGAGACTCCCATGGGCAGCCCCAGGAATTATCTTCTAGCTGACTCTTGAACTAAAGCAGGAAAGGAGATGAGCCAGAGTATTTAGGGATTCTGCAGTCACTCCCAAAGCATCACTCTGACAATGCCAGGCATTTGGCATCCCAGCAGAGGTAATCACATCAGCTATTTTAGGCTGACTTTCAGTGCCAGAATTAGAGGGGAGCCTCCAGAACTTCCTGAGGAGCACAAGGAGAGAGAGAAGCACCTTGGGAAGGTCACTCAGAACACCAGGCTAAAGGTGATGTGATGGCCTCAGGCATTGCAAAGATGGATTTTTGGGGAGAAAGAAATGAAGGGAAGGGAAAGGAAAGAGAAGGAAAAAGGGAAGAGGAAGGAAAAGGGGAAGGGCAAAGGGAAGGGGAAGGATGCACAGAACACACATTTCATGGACATTTCTCTTTAAATCCTAGAATTCCTTAGATTCTCCTAAGATTGAGGAATATTTGTACCTGCTGCCTGCCACAGCCCCTCCACCTGTGCTCCCTGAAGCACTGAGATGGTCAGGGAGGGTTTTACCTGTTGGGCTGGGCTTTACCTGTTGGGCTGGGCTTTACCTGTTGGGCTGGGCTTTACCTGCTGAGCCGTGCTCAAGCGTAACTGGTGATTCTCCTCCTTTAAAGTTTCCAGCTGCTCTGTCTTGTCATGGTCCAGGTGAGATAAGTTTTCCACTTCTTTCTCATAAGTCAATACCTGGGACTAGGGAAAAAGAAGATTATTCATTCATCTGTTCTCTGAAGAGCTTTCTAAGCTTTAACATTTTTAGTTTGGGAAGTCAGAGACCAGAGGAAAAAGAGACACTCGAGAGCCAGGTGGTTTATCCCATCCTTCTGGGACTCCCAGGCCCCAAATCAAACCATTTTTAGAATCCCTCCTCCCAGCTCCCACTCTTGTTTTCACGCAAGGACTGAACATCATTTCAGAATGTTTTTCAAAACAGAAGTGTCTTCTGCCTGGATCCTCAGCAGGCAGGAGGGAAACAACGGTCTGGGTTTGTTCACTTCCTGAACAGGAAAAAGGGATGTTTTGAGGGAATAAAATCCTTACAGTTCCTTTCAGCACACACCCCCCTCCACCCTCCCTTCAGAACACACATTTCTGGAGGTTCAATCCTATCAAAGGTTGACATTGTCCTAAAGAACTCCTGTACTCAAAGGTGACACTCATACCCTTGCCCCAGACTCCTCAGTTGAGTCAGAAGGAAAGGGGTTGCAGCAGAGCCAGAAGAGCAGAGGAGGGGTTTGTTACCTGCAGCTGATCCATGTGATCCAGGGCTATTTTCAGTCTGTTCTCCAGGCCTTCCTTGTCACAGGTCACATTCTCAAGCTGCTCTTTGAGCCTGCCCAGAACAAATCCAAACACACCAGCCTTTCAGGGCTGGGAATTCAAGCCACAAAGGTGAGGGGCTTCCACGAGATCCTGCTTGGGAAAATGCTGTAAATGCACTTACTGGTGCAGTTCTGCCTCTCTGCAGTCACCCTGCTCCTTTAGATGTTTGTTTTCCATTTTCAGGGCTTTCAGCTCCAGCTCCAGTTTCTCTGTGTTGCTCCTCAAAGACTCCAAACTCTTCTGCAGCTCCTGGAAATCACAGGGAGGTTGACAGGAGGTAAATGGAACCCAAGGATTCATCCTGCTCTGCACTGGACCTGCAAATCCCCCTCAAATGCAACAGTGCCAGGCAGCCCATCTAAGCAGGAAAATCTCTCTCTCAGACCCTGTTTCATTCAGATTAAGCCCTGAGCAAAACTGAAGGAGGAAAAGATAATTACAGTGTGATTTTTAGCCTACAAAACATTTTTGAATGCTTCCCTTCCCATATGTTCCCAGTTCCTGTGCCTGCAGATGTCTCTCCTCATCATTATTGGTTTTACCACAGTTGTGTGATTTGGTGAAGGTTTAAACAGATAACACAGGGAGAAAACTCTTTAATTTTCTCCTGAGAGCTTTCAGTGGAACAAGACTTGACTCAGTTCCTCTTCACCTTTCAGACTTAAAACTTCTGCCTGAATATATTAATTTTTTTGGTTTACCTGTGTCTTCTTGAGCTCTTCCTGCAGTTCCATGTTTTGCTTCTGGAGATTTGCACAACTTGCTTTCAGCTCCTCGTTTTCTTTATGCAGGTTTTTGTTTCGGAGTTCAATCTCTTCCACTTCTCCCTGGAAGGAGACAAAAGTTGTTTGGTCATAACAGGAGCACTGAAAAGCCACATTCCCAAAGAGCACAGTGTGGAGAGCAGGGAAAGATGAGCTGGGCAAAGGGAACACTGTGTCCTGTCATCACCAGATTGCCCTTCACTGCCCTCAGTGTGTCCAAAGCTGACCATCAACCCAATTCCTGACTACTGAGCACATCCTGATCCTTGGAGATGCTCAAAGCCTTCTGTGTGTGCAGAAGGCAGAGCTTTGGGCCTTTGGGGCTGGGTTAGGACCACGTGTGCAGTGGAGTCATGAACCAAAAAGGCTGCACACAAGACACTAAAAAATAAAGAGTGATTGGTTTCCCAGCACCTCAGTTATTAGAACCACGGAATCATGGAAGGTTTGGGTTGGAAGGGACCTTAAAGCCCACCCAGTGCCACCCCTGCCATGGGCAGGGACACCTTCCACTAGCCCAGGTTGCTCCAGGCTCTGTCCAGCCTGGCCTTGGACACTTCCAGGGATGGGGCAGCCACAGCTTCTCTGGGCAACCTGCTCACCACCCTCCCAGGGAAGAATTTTCAGCCCATATCTGATCTAAACCTACTTTCTGTCAGTTTGAAGCCATTCCTGCTTGTCCATGTCCATTTACTGTCCACGTGCTTGCCCTTACCCCCACCTAATGGCAGGCTGTTTACATGACAATGACATTTCCATTTAAAAATACCCCAAATTCCTTGAAACACTAAGCATGAAGTCACTCCTTGCTACGAGGAGCTCACAATTCAAGGGCTAAATGGCAGGAAGAGAAACAAAGGCTCAAATTTGTCTGACAGATGAGTAGCAAAGCCAAGAATAGAATCTGCTGAGCTC
Source organism: Margarornis squamiger (assembly GCA_035222235.1). NCBI lineage: Eukaryota > Metazoa > Chordata > Aves > Passeriformes > Furnariidae > Margarornis > Margarornis squamiger. The sequence goes on along the minus strand of JAWWTY010000196.1, from coordinate 4,997 downwards.
CAGCTTGGCATGGGCATTACCAGATCATTCCTGTGCCAATAAAAGGTGAGGCAGGGGAAAGCAGGGCAAGGGAAGAGGACACAGACCTGTGTGGTAACCACCAGGAGATCATCCTCGGTCTCTGCTCGGAACTGGAAAGGGACGCTGGCCCCCCGCACCACCCCGTCCTGGTCCACGTAGCAGAACTGGTAGTACTCATCATCTTTGGGCAGGTAATAAGCTTCAGACAAACACAACAACCCCGTCACACACAGCTTTTAATTGTTCAGGTCTCCTAATTACAGCCCAGAGAGTGAGCAGCTCAGGAAAGTGTCCCATTCCTGCACGGCCACGAATTCCTTGTGCCCGTGGTACATTAGGATGGCAGAATTTGGCAGATTCAAGGTTTTGTGCTTTGTGATGGGATTGGAAAGAAGGCTCCCAGAGCGTGGCCCCACAGCTGCCCTGCAGTTCCAGATGCTGGGTTCATTGGGGGCAGCAAAGTGCACACACATTCCCTGTGGGGTCCAAGCTCCCAACTCACCTTTGAAGTGGATCTGCTGCTGCACAGCAGTGTCCCTGGGCACATCAGCAGGCACAGGAGCCCACAGGAATGTGTAATATTCCCGGGTTGTTTTCCAGCCCACCTGCAACAGGAAAGTTGTTCCATGGTATCACTGAGGTTAATCCTAAGGAAATGGGGGTTTGTTTCCACACAGATCAGTTACTGCAAGGATTTCTGCATTGATGTCCTGACTTCTAAGGGTTGTGGTCCATGCATGAAAGGATAACATGGATTCACAGAATGGTTTGGAAGGACCTTAAAGATCTTCTCATTCCAAACCTCTGCCATGGGCAGGGACACTTTCCACCAGACCAGGTTGCTCCAAGCCCCTTTCAAGCTGACTTTGGACACTTAATCAGTGTTTGATCAGCCCTGAAGCTGTTCAGGTCACACTTTGTCCCTCAGCACAGCCAAGTTATCAGTGAAAAGAACCTCCCTATCCTTGTAACAAAGTCCAAGCTCTCTGTTTCTGCCTCTTGCTCCTCCCTTATGCTCAGCACATCTGGTTCCACTCACCCTGAAGACGCCCACCCAGTCCTTCCCACGAGGAGTGATGTTCTGGGTGAGGGTGTAACAACAGGTGACGTCTCCTCCAGGGACATAAAACTTCTCCACGTTGTTGAAGATGACCTGGGAGAAGTGGCAGCTGTCCAGGAGCACGGCAGAGGTGGGAGGCTCGGCCGAGGAATCTTCCATCATGGAAGTCTGCAAAGAGGGATTGCTTCAGGAAGGGTAGGAAGAGATCCACGAAGGGTATGAAGAGGTATGGAATGGGAATGACCCATTTTCCATGTGAGTTGATACTCCAGGCACATCCCCAGCGCTGGTAGTTAATGTGGGGCACATCAGCTCTGCTGAAATCTGGAGGATAACCCGTTGCTTGAGAGGAACGGAGGTTTTGCTGCACCAGTGAAGTGCTCCAAGAGCAGCACAAGACCAAAGCAACAGATTACAATATTCATCCTCCAAGACCATGCAGTCCCAGCCCTACCACACTCCACCTTCACTTGGTGACCCTGTGGGCACCCACAGGACACACTAATGCTGGTGAGAAACTCAACAGCCTCCCCATTTTCTGTATTCAAATCCATAGAATCATACAAGAGAATATCCTGAGTGGGAAGGGACACCCAAGGATCATCCAGTCCAACCCCTGGCCCTGCCCAGGACACCCCAAAATGTCCCTAAGAGCATTGTCCAAACATTCCTGGAGCTCTGGCAGCCTTGGGGCTGTGCCCACTGCCCTGGGGAGCCTGGTCAGTGCCCACCACCCTCTGGGAGAAGAACCTTGTCCTGAGATCCCCCTAACCCTGCCCTGACCCATCTCCAGCCCTTCCCTGGGTCCTGTCACTGCTCACAGAGAGCAGAGACTGGTTCTGCCCTTCATGAAGAAGCTGCAGATCCTGATGAGTCTTCCCTCAGTCTCTTTTCCAGCTGCACAAACCAAGTGCCCTCAGCCTCAGCTTCCCCTGCAGACACCTCCCCATCCTTGTGTCCCTCTTTTGGACACTGGACCTCCAAACACAGCACCTTTCCATCTTCAGCGCCCTGGCTCCAAGGGAAAGGAGGTACCTGGCTGAGTTCTGCTCCCATGGAAGAGCAGCCACAGGGGAGATGCTGGCTGGGCAGGTCCTGGGAGCTGTGTGTGTCCCCAGCCTGTGTCACAGGGCTGTTATAGCCTCGCTCCATGTGACAGCCAAGCTGGAACTGCAAGATGATTCCCAGCACTGAAATGAACCCGTTGCATGACAGCGGGGTCAGTAAAGAGCAGGAAAGCTTGTGGAGTTCTCCACACGGAAAATTTCATGGCCTGTCATGACACTACAAACCACACAATGTAAATCTGAAGTGGGGGCATCGATCCAAGGGGCATCCAAACAGCCAGGAGCCTGGGCAGGGCTGGGAAGAGGCACTAAATCACCTTCCTTGGTCTGTGTCCTGCAGGCAGCAGGATCAGCCCTGGCAGCCTGTCAAGGGGCTGAGAAAACCCTGCCACCAATCCCGGAAAATGCCATGCCAGGAATCCAAAGCACGACCTTCTCAGCTGATCTCAGTGACAAGGAATGACCTCAGAAGAGAGGGAAAGTTCATTGTGAATAACCCTCCCACTGAGCAGGGACAGTCACCCCACTGCAGCCTTCCACAGAAACACAGAGTATCCTGAGCTGGAAGGGACCCCCAAGGACCATCCAGTCCAACCCCTGGCCCTGCACAGACATTCCAACAATCCCAAAATGTCCCTCAGAGCGTTGTCCAAACCCTCCTGGAGCTCTGGCAGCCTTGGGGCTGTGCCCACTGCCCTGGGCAGCCTGGTCAGTGCCCACCACCCTCTGGGGGAAGAGTTTTGTCCTGAGATACCACCTGACCCTCCCAGACACAGCCCCAGCTGGGTTTCAGGTGACCTCCAACCCGTGGAAATGAACTCCCTGGAACTCTGCTGGGGCTTTTTTGGCATCACCCAGGAGACTGTCAGCATTCTGTGTCAAACAACCCAAAAAGCAGGCAGAAGTTTAGACTGGGATTGCAGGAATGTGCTCAGAAAAGAAAATGTACCCCCAGCTGGAATGAGCAGCAACCTCTGCACTGACACAGCTGGCCTGGGAGGGTGGAGAATCCCTCCTGCTGGGAGCAGAAGCAGGACAGATCCTGGAAATGGATGTGGCAAGATCCTCTGGGACACTGAGTTACTCTGAATGATCTCAGTAAAGTGGAAGACAGAGCTTGTGACTCATCCAAGCCTCAGCTTTATCTGGCTGATGTCAACCTTCCCTGCCCTGCCGGACCTTGGGACTTGCAGTTCCCAAACACTCGGAACTTCCCGAGAGCCACGAGGGAATAAAACCGAAAAGAAACCAGAAAATCATTGCAAGGGCAGCACCTCAATCGTGTCACCGCATCTCTTCGGGACAGCCCGTGAGCCCTTGCTGCCAAAAGGAACTCGCAAAGGAAAAGAAGAGCCGCTGTCTGGGCGCAGCAGAAAGATTCTAATGCAAAAAAAAGAGTTGGTTTTGGTTGGTGCAAAGAGTTGTGACCAGGAAGGAGCCAAAGGCAGAGGTGGCGCAGAACATCGCACCCGGAGCGCGATATCCCCGGGGTCCCCCCCGGTGCTCCCGGTCCAGCCTCTCCCCGGGGCTTTTTCCTTCTCTCTCGCTGTTTTCCCTCATTTATCCTGCAGCGTCCCCAAGGCGTGGGGAAGCAGCGATTGCCCCTCCCCAGGCTGGACCGACCTCCAGCCGTCGGTGGGTACCGGGACACCGCGCAGCCCGCGGTGCCACCCCCGCTGTCGGGGGGTCCCTGCGGATGGTGGGGGGCACACCGGGGATGCTCCCCCCGTGCCCGGCACTCCCGGGAACCGAAAGTGAAAGTGTCACTGTCACCTCGCAGCCACGGCCACCCCCGGCATCCCGAGGGACACCCCGGGATGCGGACACGGGACCCCGACCCCTCCTGGCCAAGCATCACTCACCGACGGTGCGGACGGAGGGCTGGAAAGCTCCGGGGCTGCGGGGAGGAGGCGGAAGATCGGGAATAGGAGGAGCCCCCCCGGATACCCCGCCCGGGATACCCGGCCCGGTACCACCCCTGGGCGGTCCTGCCGCGCTGCTGGGACTCGTAGTTCGGTGAGAGGGACCGGGACATCCTGGTGACCGGGATACCCCTGGGAGTGGGACATCCCCGGACTGGGACATCCTAGTGACCGGGATACCCCTGGGAGTGGGACATCCCCGGACCGGGACATCCTGGTGACCGGGACATCCTGGTGACCGGGATACCCCTGGGAGCGGGACATCTCCGTACCGGGACATCCTGGTGACCGGGATACCCCCTGGGAGTGGGACATCCCCGGACCGGGATACCCCTGGGAGTGGGACACCCCCGTGATCGGGACACCCCCGGGATCAGGACACCCCTGGAATCAGGACACCCCTGGAACCGGGACAATCCATGGGATTGGGATACTCCACAGCCAGGGACACCCCCGGGACCAGAACATCCCGGTGATGGGACACCCCCGGGTCCCAGCACTCTGGTGCCTGGTGGCCAGGACAGCCCAGGGACAGAATCATGGAATGTTAAGGCGTTGGAAGGGACCTTAAAGATGATCTCATCCCACCAGAGCAGACTAGAGGGGGAGAATCCCCTCCTTGGCCCGGCTGGCCACTCTGCTTTGGGTGCAGCCCAAGATCCAGCTGCTCTCTGGGCTGTGAGCTCATGGAATCACATGGAATCCAACCTGTGACCCACCCCCACCTTGTCACCACTGAGTGCCACTTCCAGTCCTTCCTTGGACACCTCCAGGGCTGGGGACACCACCACCTCCCTGGGCAGCCCCTTCCAATGTCTGACCACCCTTTCCATGGAGAAATTCCTCCTGATGTCCCACCTGCCCCTGCCCTGGCCCAGCCTGAGGCCGTTCCCTCTCCTCCTGTCCCTGTTCCCTGGGAGCAGAGTC
>JAWWTY010000195.1:0-18917 GCA_035222235.1 Margarornis squamiger | reverse complement strand
AGAAGGAGAAGGAGAAGGAGAAGGAGAAGGAGAAGGAGAAGGAGAAGGAGAAGGAGAAGGTCCTCACAGAGATGTCTGGGGCAGTGAGGGGGTCTCCTGCCTCCCCCAGCACGACTCCCTGGGGTCCCTCTCCAGCCCACAGAGGGGCTGGGTTCCCTCTGCATTCATCCACCTGGGAAATGGCCCCCTGGGCCAGGAGGAGGGTTTAAGCAGTGCCAGGGGCTCCCCAGCCGGCACCTGCAGACACGGCACTTGCTGGGCCCTGCCTTTGATTTCCTCTTCTGAGGATTCCTTCCCTTCACTTGAAAGGAGGGAAGGGCTGGTATTTTGTAAGGAGGGAGCCAAGAGCAAAGCCTAAGCACACACTTACCCAGGGAGCCACCCCATAACGAGCAGAGATCTGACAAACCAGCCATGGCCTGGGCACAGAACATCTCCCTTGGCTTTTTCTCTCTTTTTTCCCCCCCCACCTTTTTTGATTGCAAATCTCTCCGGTCCTGAACCTTCAAACAACTCTGCATCTTCTTCCAGGTTTAAACTGAGTCACGCTCGTGTTTGGAGGTGGAAATGTCCAGCTGGGGCTTCAGCATCGTGTGGTGCTGGGGATGCAGGGGGGGAGAAGAGCCCCTCAGTCACCCAACCATCAGTATCTCTGCAAATATCAGGCAGCAAAAAGGAAAGACCAACCAAGAGAAAACAGTTTCTGTCTCTCCCAGCACCCCCTCCCCAATAACAGACAGTGAATTTCTTGATTACAGCCTTCCTTACAATTCCGCTGGGGGAATTTCTTCTGTGTTTGAATTCCAGGTAATAACGTTTGAGAAGAGGCTCCCATTGAAAAATTGGGGGGGGGGGGGGACAAAAAAACCAACTAAAATTGAAAGAAATCACCTCCACAAATTGTTCTCCTGAGCTATTTTCCAAATGGCTTTGCTGCTGCTGCTGCTTTGGCTGTGATTTCCCGGGCTGGCATCGCACTCCCTGCTCACTTGAAAGGCAGCAGAAGAATTGCAGTTGTTAACAGTCATCTCCGAAAATATAGTTCAGATTATTCCAAATTACTGCAGTGAAAGAGAAATCGGAGGAGATTACCTTTAATATCAGAGCTGCAGGAAGAGCACAGGCCCCTTCCCGTTTCCTACCCCCAACTGGAAATGTGAGGGAAATACATATTGAGCCTCCCTTTAGAGAAATCACTGCCCTCCACCTCTCCCTTGGCATCAGGTGGTTCCTTGCAGGCCTTTTCCTGGTAGCCAAGAGGGGCAGGACCAGCTGCTGCACCACCTTTAAATCCTCAGCTCAGATAATTCCATGTTCAACTTGACACCTGAGGTGTCTCTGTCAAATCTCGATTTTTTTCCTCGTTTGTGTCTCAATTTTTATTCTAATTATGGATAAATGGGGTTTTTTTGTCAATACCCACTGCTGTTCACATCCATCCCTTGCTGCCTTCCCTGTCACACACCCCAGGAATGAGCCATCCCACCAAAAATTTTGGGAACAAGACATTGAGGGGCTGGAGCTTCTCCAGGGAAGGGAATGGAGCTGGGAAGGGGCTGGAGCAGCAGGAGGGACTGAGGGAGCTGAGGGGGCTCAGCCTGGAGAAAAGGAGGCTCAGGGCTTCTGGCTCTCTCCACCCTCCTGGAGGGGTCTGGTCCTCCAAAACACGAGCTGGACATTAATAAAGCTCAATAATACCTTGCCAATCGTGCCACGAGTCCATGGCAAATTAAGCCATCACCTCCTTAACCTGCTGGAAAAGAAATGCCATAGTCACTTAGGGCAGAGGAATCTGAAGGAATGTAATGTTTTAATTTGGCAAAGTGATAATCCAGAGGCCAGGAAAAAGTCCGGAGTGTTACATGTGTAATAGCTCATTATGGAAGCATTGCAGAGTCATTATTTTAAATAACTGCATTTCATTCCAGTGGCTGGGGTGGAAAGCAGGATGTATTTGGTGTAAAATAGATTTGCATGATTATTTATTCATGAGTTTTAAAAGGATCATTATTTTTGATGGACAGCTCCTGTCAAAAGATTTATGTATGGGAGCCCGTGTTTGCCCATAATAATGATTAATCAATAAACATCTGAAAAGGGTGCTTAAAATTCAGTGTTACCAGGATACACATTTACCTCTAATTAGGAGCAGGTTTTCATTTGGGAAACCAGAGCCCTTTCAGATTCCCTCTAATTGCCCAGAACCAGAGGTGGCAGATGATCACCCAGCGCTGCCCATGGCAGGGGCTTCATCCCAAAAAATCCTGGGAGCTTGGAGGAGGCTGGGAATGCTGCACATCCAGCTGTGTGTCCGTCCCTCTGGGAGTGCTGCTGAGTGGCTGAGGGAGAAGAGCCACATCTGGAGGGTGAAGCTCCTGTAAGATGATCAGCCTGTACAGAAAATCTGCTGCCTTTGAGTTTTTGCTTTGGTTTTGTATTCAAGGAATTTTCAAGCCATCCCTGGAAGTGAGCAGGGTCAGGTTGTCTGGAGCTGCTGGAGAGAGTCAGAAGGAGGCCCTGGAGATGCTCCAAGGGCTGGAGCCCCTCTGCTCTGGAACCAGGCTGGGAGAGCTGGGGGCTGCCCTCCCCAGGAAGACCTGAGAGCCCCTTGCAGTGCCTAAAGGGGCTCCAGGAGAGCTGGAGAGGGACTGGGGACAAGGCACGGAGGGACAGGACACAGGGAATGGCTTCCCACTGCCAGAGGGCAGGGATGGGTGGGATATTGGGAAGGAATCCTTCTCTGTGATGATGGTGAGACCCTGGCACAGGTTTCCCAGAGAAGTTGGGGATTCCCCATCCCTGGAAGTGTCCAAGGGCAGGTTGGATGGGACTTGGAGCACCCTGGGCTGGTGGAAGGTGTCCCTGCCCATGGCAGAGGGTGGGATGGGATGATCTTTATGGTCCTTCCAACCCAAACCATGCCATGATGATCCAATGTGGTGTTGCCTTTGCAGGCTGAGGGAATTCCACGTCCCTGCATGGAGCAAAGTGAGAACAGGATGGAGGAGAAATGGCAGAACCTCCTTCACCCTTCAAGAAAAAGCTTTTTATAACTTTGCCTTCCCAGCCTGAGAAGTGCACGAGGTGTCAGTGCCCATGGATTACTCCATGGAGGTGATTTCTTTCCCCCCACACCACAAACCCAACACAGGGTGGCAATAACCCTTATTTTGTTATTACCCAAATTCAGGCTCATCAGACCCAAAATGATTTGGTATTTGGAGCACACCCTTTTCCATGAGCCAAACTCCTCCTTCCCCAGGGCTGGCGGAGGATGGCACAGAAATACTTGTGAGCAATAGCAGCAATAATTACCAGCTGTTAATTGGTGCCAGCCCTGATGAGGAGAGGCCATTGCCCTCATTATCCTGCCTGCTAAGGGACAGGATTGGCACCGTGGTGCCAATGACCAGGGGAAATGTGTCACTGTCTCCTGGCTTTTCATTTATATCCTGGAGCTTCTGCTTTGGGGGATGTTAATCCATGGGGCTGGGAATGTCAATCCATGGGGCTGGGAATGTCAATCCATGGGGCTGGGAATGTCAATCCATGGGGCTGGGAATGTTAATCCATGGGGCTGGGAATGTCAATCCATGGGGCTGGGAATGTTAATCCATGGGGATGGGAGCAGAGAGAAGTGGGGGAACCCCTCAGTGAGGTAAATCTGGGCCTGAAATGCAGCTTGGGCAGGACTTGCCAGCTGTTGAAGGGAGCACCAGCCCCAGTTCTGGGCATCCATGGATGATCCCATGGGGCAGAACTGCTCCTGCTTTTCCTGGTCCTCCCAGCACATCCCAGTGCTTGGCTCCATCCCTACTCACTGTTTCTTGGGGGAATTACCAGGTGAACCCTTCCTCCAACCCACAGCCTCCATAAATAAACCTCAGATCAGGCATTTTATTGAATTTCTCAGTACCATGAATGGAACCAGCTCGAGCAGATGTATTTGGATCTGCAAGTTAAAATCAGGGACTCTGAGCTGGGCAGGCACTCCCAATCCCTTCTGTACCCCATCACCCCAAACCCCACGGCAGGAAAAGGCCCTCCAGAACATTCCCAAACATATGGATGCACTGCAGCAAATCCCCCTCCAAAAGAGAGCAGGATTTCCCAGGAGAACCCTTCTCTGGTTGCCCCCACCCCGCACTGGAGGCAGATGTGGGAGGGGAGGTAATTTCATGGAGCTTTTGTAATAGGTTTGGCATTTGAATGTTAAACGTTTCTGAAGAACTGGAGTTTTAATAAATTTACAACCTGAGGAGGTGCCTCCTCTAGTAATAGCTTGTATTTCATGTGGTGTCAGGAGCCTTTTTGAATGTTCCAGGGGAAAATCTGGAGGTATTGTGCAGGCAGGAAAAACAGCCAGGAGTCACCAAAGTCCCATCCATTTGAAATGGATGTTAAACTGTGCTCATGAAAGTCTTCTGGAGAGAAATATGTAAAAACCCCGAAATTCAGTCCAAATTAGCTGACTTGAATATTTGATGCCCTAAAAACTGTACAGCAGAGAGAGAGAGATGGCTCAAAGGCAGGCAGAGAATTGACCTGAAATGCTCATTAAAATCACAATAAAATGAGGCTTCAAGAAAAGATGTTCTTTTCTCCCTGGCATGATGTGAGAGTGTGGAAATTCCAACTCTTTTCACATCTTCCCCTTGCTCCACTTCAAATCCCTTTTCCAGCTTTAAAGAGGTTGCGTTAACCCTGTGGGAACCCTGCACCGAGCTCAGCATTAGTGGGGTTTTGCAGCTCGTCCATTTTTAGGGCTGGGGATAAAATTTTTGGGAGGTGGGGATGTGCTGCCTCCATCCCTGATTTTGGGGTGGGAATTGACACCTCTGTCCCTGATTTTGGGGTGGGAATCGCCACCTCTGTCCCTGATTTTGGGGTGGGAAGGAGCTGCCTCCATGCCTGATTTTGGGCTGGGAATTGCCACATCTTTCCCTGATTTTGGGGTGGGAATTGCCACCTCCATCCCTGATTTTGGGGTGGGAATTGCTGCCTCCATCCCTGATTTTGGGGTGGGAAGGAGCTGCCTCCATCCCTGATTTTGGGGTGGGAATTGCCACATCTTTCCCTGATTTTGGGGTGGGAAGGTGCTGCCTCCATCCCTGATTTTGGGGTGGGAAGGTCCTGACTCCACTCCTGATTTTGGGGTGGGAATTCCCACCTTCATCCCTGATTTTGGGGTGGGAATTGCCTCCTCCATCCCTGATTTTGGGGTGAGAATTGCTGCCTCCATCCCTGATTTTGAGCTGGGAAGGTCTTGACTCCATCCCTGATTTTGGGGTGGGGATGTGCTGCCTCCATCCCCGATTTTGGGGCGATGGTGGGGTGCAGCATTTCAGTGCTTTGCCCCTAACACTTCCACAGCAGTTCATTGTCCGTGTGGTGTCATCCTGAGCATCCTCAGGTGCTCCAGGAACAATTGCACGGCCATACCCAGTGTCACCCCAGTGTGCAGCTATTAAAACCTGGCTCTGAGCCCAAAACATAACACACTGAGATGAAAGGAAGCACATTTGTCCTGCTGGTAATATCAGCATTTTATGAATGAGCGGGTTCTGATATCAGCTAATTAGGAGCAGGTTTAGTGCAGCATCTGGCACCTGGAATTCAGTAATTTATCCCGAGGGCTCCTGGTGGGCAGGGAGCTGTCAAAAGCTGCCGGTGGGGAAGGTGCAGGATGCGAGGAAAAAGGCTGTGCCGGGGGGAAAATCCCCTCTGGAAAAGTGGGGAGAGCGCGCTGGAAAATCCACAAGCAATTAGCGGCATTGTGGTAGCCTAATTGCCTTGTTTGCCCATAATTTGGGAGGGATAACCATGGCAACGGGGGGAGCAGGCGCTGAATCCAGTGGGCTTCCTTTTCCCCCTGGATGCAGCCAGTGTCCATCCTTTTTCCTGGAGGGACACCTTGGTTTGGAGCGCTGCTGCAGGGTGGAATTGCCGCTGCCAGCTGGGCTCCCGTGGGATCTCTGGGATTCCCCAGGAGCCATCATGGAACCATGGCATGCAGGGAGGTGTCTCTTCCTTGGAACTCCAGTCGTCCAGTTGCCCTCCAAGACCTTCCAGAAGACACAAGGCAGTGAGTGTCATGCAGGACATTTATCGCAGGGAGCACTTGTGGTAATCACGGGATAGAATGACAGCATCGTTGATCCCAACGCTGAGTTTTCCAGGCAGCTGGGACGGAACAAAGAGGGGTTTAATCCCTTGGCAAAGGGTGACAGGCTAAAGGGGGTTGTGAGGAGTCCCCAAACCTGCACAAAGGAAGTGCTGCTCCTGTTTTCAGGCTGGCAGGTGCTCATTTCCCTGTGCTCCCTCATCCCTCGCTCCCAGTGCTCCTGGGTACCAGCTGCCCCTGTGCCCCTTCCCTGCTGGGATTCCCACTTTAGCACTGGTGCCTGCCACATTCCTGACCTCCACCCTCCAGCCTTCCCTCCTCTCGGTTTTGTTCTTCACATTTACAGGCAGGACAAATTTTTGTTAAGGTTTCCTGCCAGTTTTTATGTTTCTGTTTCCTTTTGCTGACTGCAGGAGTGGGATTTCATAGCAGGACCTGGATTTCTCCTGCTCTACAAATGCCAGGTGATCTTCCCCTCTGCCCACACTTCTGCAGGGACATTTCACCCTCAGGAGAGTGTGAAACCTGAGGAATTATCTCCACCACTGGTTTAGCATCCCTATCCCTGACACATGGCTGGTTTTCCTCATGATATGCAAGGAGCACTCGTAGGTATCTCATTAAAATAAATCAACTTCAAAGGGCACCACAAGGTTCTCCATCTCTTATCCCAGCCGTAATCTTTAAAATTAAGCCAGGTTTAAAATGCCAATATTGATTTTGGGGTTGGATGATGGAAGGGCCAGGCCAGGATTTCGGAAACAGGACGTGCCTTTCATTTCCTTTCATTTCCTCTGTGCTGGGACAGCACTTTGCCATCAGCGTTTTCTTTTATTTGCACATCTGGAAGCAGGCAAAGAGCACAGCTGGGAAGAGCTGCTGGCCATTCCCGATGCTTTGCTTTCCTCTGGAGAGCACCCAAAACTCCCCTCACTAAGGAGTAATTAACAGGAGAGTTAATAAAGTCGTATTGGAGATGAAATGAGAATCGTGATAGCAGCAACTCTGAGCATATGGGAAAGATTTGGGGCTTTATTGGGTTTTCAACAGTTCTGCCAGTTGGAGAAAGGCACGTTTAGGGGGAAAAGCTGTGGCAGGTACAGGTGAGAGCTCAGGATCCCCAGGGCTGAAGCACCTTCCCAGGGCTCAGCATCACCCCGTGACATTCAAACAGCTCCAGTTGCTCCTCAGAGAAAAAGAACCCAAAAATATGGGCCCAAATCCCGCCCTGAATTCACCACCTGTGGGAATTTGTCTGGGTGCTGAGGAAGGGGGGGAGCTGGGCAGCACCTCCACCTTTATTTGACACATATTTGTGGTCCTGTGATGCAGCCTGCTTGTTAGACCAGGAGATGTTATACATGGAGGTGGTTTTTAGCCCCTAAGGAAAGTGAAATCTCTGGGAGAAAGGACCTTAATGATCATCCCATCCCACCCCCTGCCATGGGCAGGGACACCTTCCACTAGCCCAGGTTGCCCTAAGGCCCATCCAACCTGGCCTTGGACACCTCCAGGGATCCAGGGGCAGCTTCTCTGCCCAACCTGTGCCAGTGTTTTACCACCATCGTTGCAAAAACTTCTTCCTTATATTCATTTAATCAACACTTTTAGTTTAAAATCCTCCCCCCTTGTCCCATGACAACAGGCCCTACTAAAACCTCTGTCCCTACAAGCTGATTTTTAGCATGAAGGTGAGGGAAGATTGAGATGATGTTTCCCAGCAGGATGACCAACCCCTTCTCTCTGGTGAAATTACAACCTTCTCTCTTATCTGCCCCCAACTGCTCCTTGATGGAACACCCAAACCACGAGTTCCTCAGTAGCCAACATTCTGTGCTGACATGGACACCAAGGTGGGTTCAGGACATCCATCCCTGCTCTTGGGACCCACTTTGGAGGTCTTCCTTCTCCAGAAAGGAAAGGAAGATTGACATACTTCTAATATCATGAAATCCACATGTTTAAGCATCCAGTTCCCAGCAGGGTGTGGGTCCTGCACATCCTGGTTCATCTCACCTTGGGATGCTATGCAGGGATGAGAGGATTTTCCCCCCTCAGAAGCATTGAGAAGCTCCAGGATCTTTAAACCACACATTTACAGTGCAATGAACCCGGTAAATACTGATAAATAAATCAATCAATCCTTGTTTAGACAGGGAAGTTTTGTTTTCCTCAGGGCAGATCCACAGCAAGCAGCAGAAATACCTGGAGGAGCAAATCCCCAGGAATTTAATTCCCCTGGAAAATAATCCCACAGTAAAACAACACAATAGCTGGGCTAAGCAAGGAAGAGGAAAAGTTAAGTTAAAATATAGCTCTATAAACCAGCACCTATAAACTAGAAATGCGGGGGAAAGTTTTCCTGTGGGTTGAGAAGTTGATTTTTATGATATAATATTTATTTTGCTGAGCCCCAGGACCAAAGCACAGGTCACCTTAAATAGTAGGGGTGGTGAGAAGCAGCATCCCCATCCTCCTGCCTTCCAAGGGTTACCCAAAACCTTGGAGAGAGTCAGGTAAGAGTTGCACTCAGTGATCCTTGGGGGTCCCTTCCAACTGAGAACATCCTGTAAGACCCCAGCATTGAGGCAGGTCCTCGTGGCCAGGAGGGCACTGAAGGCTGGCACGGGGGTTTATATCCTGTTTTATGGGAATTTGGGAAGCAGAGACTGCCACCAGGATCACAGTGGTGCTTGGTCCATGCTGCTCTCCTGTTACTCCTCCGCTTCCCTCTGTGGCTGGAGCAGCAGGAGGGACATCACTGGAATTCCAATGAAGCTCCGAGTCATTAGGGACTTAGAGTGGGATTAAGCAACACAGCTAATTAATTGTGCCGGCTGAATTCAGGGCTGAGTGTGGAAGACTGCATTAGACTAATTCCCTGGAGCTGATATCCCACAGGCTCGCCCTCCTGAACATGGAACGGCACAAAAGCCCCTCTCCAGGTGGGTGGACATGGCTTAAATAATCCAGGGAAGGACAAGGCAGGCAGGGAGAGCAGCAGCAGCCATGGGGTCCCTGTCCAGAGAGTGGGAATCATTGACCCAGACTGGGTGATGGAGATGGAGATGGGGATGGCGATGGAGATGGGGATGGGGATGGAGATGGGGATGGAGATGGAGGTGGAGATGGAGATGGAGATGGAGATGGGGATGGGGATGGCCACAGCAGTGACTTGAAGGACATAGTGCTTTGCTCACGTGGTTGTATAGGATCCTGAAATTCTTGAAGGGTTTGGGTTGGAAGGGACCTTGGAGATCATCCCATCCCACCCCCTGCCATGGGCAGGGACACCTTCCACCAGCCCAGGTGGCTCCAACCTGGCCTGGGACACTCCCAGGGATCCAGGGGCAGCCACAGCTTCCCTGGGAAATCCAACCCAGTCCCTCCCCACCCTCCCAGCCACCAATTCCTTCCCAATATCCCATCCAGCCCTGCCCTCTGGCACTGGGAAGCCATTCCCTGTGTCCTGTCCCTCCATGCCTTGTCCCCAGTCCCTCTCCAGCTCTCCTGGAGCCCCTTTGGGCACTGCAAGGGGCTCTCAGGTGTCCCTGGATCCTTCTCTTCTCCAGGTGAACACCCCCAGCTCTCCCAGCCTGGCTCCAGAGCAGAGGGGCTCTCCCATGGCCTCCTCTGGACTTGCTCCAGCAGCTCCATGTCCATGTCCTTGTGTTGTTCCCCAGGGCTGGAGGCATCACTGCAGGGGGGTCTCACCAAGTGGAATAGAGGGATATGTGGGGATAAACATCCTATTTCAGAGCCCTTGGAAGCAAATATGACCGTGTGTCCCATTTGTGTGGGTGCTCCTGAGCAGCCCTGAGCACAAATGTCAGCAAAGAGGGAAAAGCTGAGCCGAGGGGTGTGGAATTCTCCTCCTGGAGCCACAGAAAGGGAGTTTGTGCACCTGGTTTTTGGGTTGGAAGCACAGGGAGGGTTGTGCTGACCCAAGAATTCAGAGGAGCCCAGTGAGGGGTCTTTGCTGCTCCCCCGGTGCTGTTCAGAATCACATCGTGATTCCCACATTCCCAGGGCTTTGGCATTTTGGCTGCTTTTCATTAAAAAAACTTCAGAAATGAACCTTTTATGATGAGTGAACGCAATCCACAACAAAACCTGGCTTTTACTACCTTGTGCTTTCAGGAATGTTTTAATTTGAACCATTCCTGACATTCTTCTCCTGCGTTTTCCTGTGCTAAACTTAGATTTTCATACAGTGCTGGGGACACAATTAGGACAACATTAACCTGCCTGGGAGAATTCCCTGGACCTTGGGATGAAGAGCAGCACAAGGATGGGCTGAAAACATGGATTGTCACCTGTCCCTGGCTCAAAACCATGTCAAGAAGGGCTGAGGGCGGAGCACCAATGGGTATTTTGCAAATAAAATACATCCCAAGAGGAAATTATCGGTCAGGAACATTCAGGAAAATGGACTTTGATCACAAGGCAATAAAAAGGAGCTCTCTCTGCTGTCACTGAAGGTGACAACAGTGACTTGGAGCAGGTAAAACTTTTCACTGGTGATTCATTTTCATGAGTGACTTGAGTTCTCAGAAAGTGTCTGGGTCTGGTGGTGAGGGCAGAATGAGGCTCTTTGGAAGGGTATTTTGGGGTGGAAGCAGCTTGGGATGGGGAAAAGCACAAAACCAAGACCTGAGCAAAGCCAGCACAAGGAGGTCCCACACACAGCCTGTCCACCAGCCTGGTTTTGTTGGATTTATTCAATTGCTGGCAAACACATCACTTTTATGAGGAAATTCATGGTGTATCTCACCTCTCAATAGCTGGGAAAGAAGGACAGGTTCAGACCTGGTGCCAGCTTAAAACCAAATAAAATTCATAAGGTGTTTCACATTGTTTGCATTCCCCCTCAAAAAAACCCCCCTGGAATGGGGTTTCAGCCTTCCAGGAGGCAAATCCTCCTGGAGGGAGCAGGGAATTCAGGACTCTCTTCCTTGCTGATCTCAGGAACTTCCCTGGGTTTCTGTTAATTGTTTTCCTCGTGCAAAATGGCACCAAAGAAAAGACTGAGTCTGTAGAATAACAGAATTATTTAGGCTGGAAAAGCCCTTGAAGGTCATCAAGTCCAACCATCCCCCAGCACTGCCCAGGCCACCCCTGACCATGTCCCCAAGTGCCACATCCACATGGATTTTAAATCTCTGCAGGGCTGGGCACTCCAACCCTCCCTGGGCAGCCCCTGCCAATGTCTGACCATCCTTTTCATGAAGGAATTATTCCCAATAATAAAATAAAATAAAATAATAAAATAAAAAACAGAAGGAAGGGCCTGCCTGGTGCCAGGGTGAGGGGATGGCTCTGGGGTTCCTGGGAATAAAGCTGTGTGCCCTCTGAGCGAGTTTCCTTCAGAGAGACCCTTTCTGGCAGCGATGTGAAGCTGGGCTGGGGTGTTAAACCCTGGTTTAGGTCAGGTCCAGTCACCTGCTGGGACCTGCACTCGTCTCAGGAAAGCTGAGGAGAACCACCACAGAACCACAGGGTTTGATGCTGGGGGCACATGAGGACACAACCCAGCATTCCCATCACTTTTCCATGTGCAAACCTCCCCAGAATTCCTGGCTGGATGCAAAGCCCTGGGGCTGCTGGTGGTGCTTCCATCCCTGTTCCTCAACAGCTCCTCAGCAGCATTAATCACCCAATACCTAATTAACCCCTGCCATCTGCTTTTTCAGGTGGAAACTCCCTGTAAGGGGGTGTGGAGACCATGCAGGAAGAGGGAGAGCAGCTGGAGCAGGAGGGACCCTCCCCTGAGGACTCCTGGATGTCTCAGACACGTAACAGGACCGAGATTTGTGTGCCAGGAATAAACACAACCAGAAACACCCATGCTCAGGGAAAACAACCAACCCTCTTGGCCCAGCTGAGTGTGAACATAATCAGCTCTTTGCTAATAATTCCCCTGCAGCTCTGCCAGCTCCCCCAGGGATTTATTGGCACCCCCAGGGATTTATTGGCACCCCCAGGGATTTATTGGCACCACAGAGCCCGGCCAGGTGAGCCCTTGTCAGGCCCAGCTTCTCTCCTGCCAGCCTGAGAACAATCCCCCATGAACAATGGCATGTTCTTCCACGTGCAGGCACGCCAGGATGTTTGTTGCTTGCAAGTTATTTTCGCCCTCCTTGGTGGGAATGCTGTCATTTCCTTTCCCGTGGAGTTTCGCAGCTTTTGCCCCCAGACTATTGTTTGCCAAAGCCACCCAGGTGTGCTGAGACCCCCCAAAAGCTGCCTCACAGCAGATGTTGGGGCTGAGAACATGAAGCCACTCCTGGCCTGGCAGTGGGACATCTGATTTCTCCTTCTGGGGAGAAAAAGCAGGACATCCCCATTTTGCAAAGCTCATCCATAATCCTTGATCACAATCCCATCCTGCTGCCCCCCTGGATGCACGAGCTGGTCTCACCAGGGCTGTGTCAGCCCATTAGGAAACTTCACAGGATCTTGGAATCCCAGACTGGTTTGGGTTGGAAGAACCTCAAAACCCATCCAATCCCACCCCTGCCATGGGCAGGGACACCTTCCACCAGCCCAGGTGGCTCCAACCTGGCCTTGGACACTCCCAGGGATCCAGGGGCAGCCACAGCTTCTCTGCCCACCCTGTGCTAGTCCCTGCCCACGCTCCCAGCCAGCAATTCCTTCCTAAAACCTTCTCATTCACTGCAGCAGGTTCTGGCTCAGGGTTTGTTTGACCTCTTCAAACATGACCCAGACAGAACACCCCAGGCTGGGGACTCCCCCACCACAGCCCTACCTGTGGATGTGGGGAAGGGCTGACACTGACATTGCATTCAACCACATGGCATTTTTTTCCCCGAAAAAAAAAATAAAATAAATAAAAAAGAGAAAGATCTCAGCTAAAAACACAAATATTTTTCTTCCTCCAGCTCAGAGCGAAAAAAAGAAAAAAACAAAAACTGTTTTATAAATCATTTCAGATAAAGAGAGACAATCAAGGCTTTGTTTTCAATGCACGCTGGGGATCCTGTGCAGGCACTGATAGCCTGGGATCGCTGCACTGCCCGCCAATAAATCTGCCATTTGCATCCCAGAGCCTGCCAAGCAAATCCCCCCAGGCTTGCTCTGCTTCCAGCACAGGGGATGTGAACAAGGCTGTGGAAATATTGCACTTTCAGGCCACTTCCCTCTCTCGCAGCTTTTGCAAAGCCAAGCAAGTTTGCTCTGGGCGACGGGCGCGTCACACACGAGGGCTGGGCGGGCTTTGCTCGTGCAACCTGAATTTTGGAGGGGGTTTCTGCTCCTTATTTCTTGGTTTAGGCACTGGTGGGAGAAGGGGAGAAGAGGATGCTGCCCCAGCCTTTTCCTTGTCCTGACCCTGCTCAGTCACTTTGCAGCTTTGGGATCAGGGAATTCTCCCTGCTCCTGCCATGCCAAACCATGGATTTGTTGCTTCAGGGACACCTGGGGATGGGGAATGTTTCTGGAAGGCTCCAGGACCATGCTGGTGTTCCAGGAGGAGGGTGGGAGAAGCTCTTTCTTCTCAGGTTAAAGTATTTCTGGCAAAATCAGAGCCCTGGAGTTGAGTCAAAACCAGTGCCCTGTGCCCACGAGCCAGGTTGGTGAGGGATTTTTACTGAAACAGTAGGAATTAAGGATGTTCCAGAACATTCCATGTACTTTTTTATCCTCTTGTAAGGGCTGGACCATGCAAAGCTGGTGGTGCTGGGAGGGGCAGCCTCGGCCCCTGATGCTGAGCAGTGTGGCCACTTCTATGACATTTGACAAAAACATTTTAGTTTGCTTAGAACAATTTATTTATTTTACATGAACGTACAACAGTGGGATTTGGGAGTTTTGTAGGAGCTGGGAGAATTCTGGATTTCTCCTTGGCTGCAAGATTTGTCTCTGTGTAGGAAATAGGGTGATCTGGGGAATAAAAAAAAATCAAAAGCCCTTAAATAAAAAGTCAAGGTGTGTCTGTGCCACTCGTAGGAGCAGGAATAAGTTACTCTCATCTTAGGCAGGGAACTGGCAATTTTGTTTTTAAGGGAGGCAGCACTGGCATTGTCCAGTGTCCATCATTTTGCTCCCACCAGGAGTTCAGTTCCATCCCATTTCTGGACCATCGACACTCCGGATTGAGGGATCAGGACTCGCAGAGTTTCCAGTCCAGGAACACATTTTGTGGTTCAGATCAAAGCTTATTTTCTAGGTTTCAGGAGCAATTTGAGGGAAAGTCCTACTGTGTAAGGATGTGAGCAAGAGTTATGATGGCCACGTGTGGCTTTTCCCACTGGACAAGGCAGAGCTGTGCCTGGAAAGGGCTCCCCTGTGTGGATAACTTTACCTTGGGAATGGGATGTGGGTCCTGGAGGCAGCATTGGCCACATCTGGCTTGGAGGTGCTGCTAGGAGCAGCTCTGGGATGGCCTCAGCTCAGAGGTTGGAAGGCCTTCAGCTGGGGACTCTGTGTCCTGGTCCAGGGGGCTGAGAGCCCTGGGGTGTTTGAGGGGGGTGGTAAGAGCAAACATAGTCCATCCATCCCCACATTGTCCATCCATCCATCCATCCATCCATCCATCCATCCATCCATCCTTCCTTCCATCCATCCACCCACCCATCCATCCACCCATCCATCCCTGCACTGTCCATACACCTCTGCAGTGTCCATCCATCCCTGCCCTATCCATCCATCCATCCATCCACCCACCCATCCATCCCTGCACTGTCCATACACCTCTGCAGTGTCCATCCATCCCTGCCCCATCCATCCATCCATCCACCCATCCACCCATCCATCCACCCATCCATCCCTGCACTGTCCATACACCTCTGCAGTGTCCATCCATCCCTGCCCTATCCATCCATCCATCCATCCACCCATCCATCCATCCATCTACCCACCCATCCATCCCTGCACTGTCCATACATCTCTGCAGTGTCCATCCATCCATCCATCCATCCATCCATTCATCCCTGTCCATCCATCCATCCATCCATCCCTCCCCTATCCATCCATCCATCCATCCATCCATCCATCCATCCATCCATCCACCCACCCATCCATCCCTGCACTGTCCAACCCAAGGGTGGGACCACCCAGGGCAGAGGGATCCCAAAAGTGCTCTGAGCACGTTGATTGTCCATCTCCGGACCCAGAGTGTGGTCGTGCTCCAGCTGTGGCTGCAGGAGCGGAGCATCCTCCTTTCCATCCATGGAGAAGCCAGCAGGAAACGTGGCCCCAGCAGCTTCCTGGCTGGTGTGAGTGGGATGCTGTGCCTGCTCCCACAGCCTGTCCCACTGGTGGGTTTGTTGTTTTCCATGGGAACAAAGCAACCCTTCTTTTCCCCTTTGGTTTAGGGAAATGAGCCGTTCCTGCTGCAGCCACCTGGGAAAAGCCTCCCCAGGCAGACACCTGCCCTGGGAAACAGCCCCACAGGAGCTCAACTGGGGCTCTGCAGGACCTTCTGCCTGCTGTGGGGGCTCCTGGGGCTCCTCAACACTCTGATTTCGGGCACAAACTGGGGCTGTGAAGCCTGAGCTTTGCTGAGCAGCCCCGGAGGAATTTCCCTGGAAGATCACGAAGAAGGAGAAACTAAACAGAACCAAAATGTTTTCCTTCATGTCTCAGCCCACACCCCACTTAAAGAGGGCAGGTTTGCAGGATGAAGGGCAGAGCAGGGCAATAAATCCTGGAGCCCTCAGGGCCCCACTGCCCTCCCCGCCACTCCCTGGGCCTGATTCACTCCATGGGGGAAGAGAAATGAAGGTGACCCTGCACCTTCATGTCCAACCGCTTGGGAAGGGGCAGATCTGCAGCCAAAGCTTCTGGGCAGAAATCCTTGGGGTGCTGCAGGTGGGCTGGAGATGGGAACCCAGCAGAGCCAGACCTGGGAAAATCTCAGGCCATTCCCAGTGTCAGAATGTGGAATCCATCCTTCTTCCTCCTGCTCCCCCTGGATGATGGAGGGAAACACACTTGTCTTGAAACAAATCCGATTGCTGGTGCAATGCAACGGAACATTTTTACCCCGAAGACCCTCTTTGGCTTGTTGTTGCAGATTATATCCCCAGCCCTGCCTGAAACCTCTGCCCCAAAACATCACTGAGCTTGTCCTAGAATGGAATCTCAGATTGGTTCAGGTTGGAAGGGACCTCAAAGCCCATCTTGTTCCACCCCCTGCCACGGCAGGGACACCTTCCATAGGTGGTTCAAGGACCAGGTCCTTGTGTGGGGTGGGGCAAACTGGGGTGCTCAGACCTTTATAGGGTTCCTTAACCCATGTTGTGGGTGCAACAATGCCCAGGTTTATAAAGCACCAACATCCCAAGCTGCAGCCCCTTGGAAAGGCAGGGACTACACTCAATGGACTCCAAAAATGCCCCAAATTTTTGCAAGGGTGGGATAAGAGGGGTGTGGGTTTTTCTTCTCTTGCAGCCCTTTACTTTCTCCATATTTTGGCATCTTTCTCTCCCTCGATTATCTCGGGCTGGTAAATTCTTCTCAGACTGGGAGGGTGATATATGAATTTATCATTAATTAGAGCCTTCAGATTTTCATGTCCCCTCGGACAGACTGGCGGCTCAGGCAACGCAGAGAGCTGGGTGTGCCCTGCCCTTCACTGCTCTGCAGCACAGGACCTCTTAAAAACTGAGGGAAAAACAAGTGCTCAGGCCCCAGTTTCTGCTTTTCATGAGGAAGGTCTCACGTGAAAATGAAAGAAAACAATACTGGAAGGAGGAGTTCTTCCTCCTGGATCGCTGGAAGGAGCAGAGTAGGGCTGGGGAAGCCCTGAGCATCACACCCAAGGCACCCCCACAACCTGTGCTCTGCCACAGAGGCGTGGGATTAGGGAAATGTAGAATGTGCCACGATGTGCCATTTCCTTTTTAAGTTTCCTTTCGTAATAATTATTCCTATTCTGTAGGTGGGCAGTGTCTTAATAGAGATAAAGACCTTTGCAGCTGCTGCAGCAGCGTCAGCGCCGTGGTTAATATGCACTTTGTAATTAGGCTGCAAGGGAAGGCCCAGGGCTGCAGTCAGTCCCTGTTCTCTCAGATCATTTTTAATCTGAGCCAGGCTCAGCTGGGCTGGCCTGATAAGCACTTCTGTACATGACAAACAGGCCTTTAATCTCCCCTTACCATTTCTAAGGCGCTCATTACACAAATTTGTCTCCCAACGACCCCAACGCATTAAAAATTATCTGTCCTGGGCACCCGGCTCCTTTCTCTTAAACTTCCTTAAACCCCTGGGTTTGACCCCAGGATTCTCAGCTCGAGGAGAGGTTTCCACAGGCTTTCTCAGCAAAGGTCACCAATTCTCCCTCCCACGACACGTTAAACCCTTGGCTTTTGAGTGATTTTCTTTTCAGGCCGCCGATCCTCGAGGAAATCCTTCACCGGGTGAGGATCCTCACGGTCCCTGTGGGATTTTGGAGGGATGTTGGATGTGGGGGTTCCTCCTCTGGAGGGATGGGGGAAGGATTGAGGAGGTCTCATGGATGGTACCTGGGCATGCTCTGGTGACACACCTCTTCAGTCATGAGCATAGTTGAGACCCTGGGTCAATTCTCCAGTGGTTTTGGCCATGCCAGCCTGGTTTTTGCTCTAAAAGAGGTGTTCCTATCCCAAAAAGACATTGAAAGCACGACTTCAATGCTGAATTTAAATGCTCAATTTAGCGGACAAGGTTTTTCCCTCTTCACCTGGAAGAGGCTGGGGGAGAGAACCTCGATGTCCATCCCTTCCACCTCTCAATAATCACATTGTCAGACCAGATTTATTGCTCTCTGGAGGGAGAAAAGGCTCTTCTGACCCATCAATTCTAAATGGAACACTTATCTCTCTCTACAAAAACTGCATTTTTGGTATTCCTGCCCATCTTTATCCCATGGATAAAAGATAAAGGAGCTCAGGGAGGCTCTTGCCTGGTTTCACTCAGGAAGAGACAACAAAAAGCCATAACAGCTAATCAATCCTTAACTAATTATAACAGGAGAAGGAGTTGGAAAGGACATGGAAATGGCTCGGAGCTTCCTCAAGAGCCTTGGAAAAATTGCTCCTGCTGGGTTGGAAATGGGAGTGTCAGGAGTCCAAGCCAAAGCTTTAGTCAATACAGCAGGTTTTGGATCTGTGTTGGGAGCTCTGTCATTGGCTTTTCCAAGGGAAAACCACCCCTGGTCTCTGGCTAAATCACAGGCAAGAGAAAAATGGTTGTTTTTTTAAATAAAATGATAAATTGCATCTGTAAGAATAATATCTTGGTGTGCCCCCAAAAGCCATGCCAAGCAATGCCACTATTTCCTGTGCTTCCAGCTCAAGTCCCACTCTGCTTTTATCCAATTCCACTAAATACCCCCCAATCTTTTTTCTCACTAGTGCATAAATACCTATTTTTTACTAATTTTGCTCATTCCTGCTGTAGGGAGAAATAATTTACATTGATGTGTTTCTGGTGCTTGGAGGGGAAAGAAAAAAAAAGCACCATAAAAGATACAGGAAAGATTTTAAAAATTGGATTTTAAGACTTAATGGAAAGAAATAGGATGGAAATTCAATCAAAAGATGCTGATGTGCTCATGTGAGCTGTCAGCTGGTGGAGTTCCACGTGAACTGTCCTTGAGATCAAATAATGTTGTGTTTTAACTGGAAATTCCCAGGTGGCCACGAATGATGCCCACACCTTCCACTGTCCCAGGTGGCTCCAACCTGGCCTTGGACACTCCCAGGGATCCAGGGGCAGCCACAGCTTCTCTGGGAAATCTATTCCAGTTGTTTTCCACCCTCCCAGCCAGCAATTCCTTCCCAATATCCCA
>JAWWTY010000194.1:0-19012 GCA_035222235.1 Margarornis squamiger | reverse complement strand
CCAGAGCTCCAGGAGGGTTTGGATGATGCTCTGAGGGACAGGGTGGGATTGTTGGGGTGTCTGTGCAGGGCCAGGGGCTGGGCTGGATGGTCCTTGGGGGTCCCTTCCAACCCAGCATATCCTGTGATTATTTGTTGCTTTGGCTGGGTTTCAGCCCTGGGCAGAGGTTGAAGAGCAGATTTGTAAACTCTGTCAGACCTTGCCTGGGTGTGACACGGTGCATAAATGCAGATCATTATAAGAACTGATTGCTTGGAGGTAGCAGGGAATAAATAAACATCCAACACACTTCTCCAAGAGAAACGAGCCCACTAAAAATCCTGGATCATAAGTTACACCGTGGAAAGGAAAAAAAAATCCGAGCCTAAAGAACACTTAGAGCATCATTCTCCAGTCACTTGGAGAGAAGTGATGGCTCTTTCCTCGGTTTAAATTATGCTCAGCCCTTATTTCTGGGGAAGGAGCAGAGCTGGATGGTCCCTGGAGCAGCAGGAAAAGGCAGAGGTTCAGTGCTGCCTGGAATGAGTGGAATTCCGAGGGGTTTCTTGGGAGCATGGCTTGTCTCTTGAGGCCCCCTGAAATACTGGTTTGCCAAAAATCTGCTCTGCTCTCTGCCCTGGGTGTTTCACCCCTGGCTTGGCAGCCCTTCCCAGGCTCCTGATCGATTGAGCCCTCAGGAAAGAGGTGCCCTGGGCTGGGGGTGTGGAGCAGAGCAGCCCCCCAGCTCTCCACATGGCACGGCATTGGGGCAGGGCTCGTGGGTTCCCTTGGCACAGCCCCCTCGGGCAGGTCCAGCGCCCTGTCCAGGTCTCAGTGGGCCAAGTTTGGAGGTTTAGGGCATTTTGCATCATCTGCTTGCAAAGCCTGGCCTGGGTTCTGGGTCCCAGCACCACAGGGGGCTCCCTGACATCACCCATGGCAAAAGAATCAGAGTCTGGGGTGTCTCATTAATATTTTTGCTTCTGTTTTGGGACTCCCCATCCCTGGAAGTGTTTAGGGTTAGGTTGGAGTGACCTGGGCTAGTGGAAGGTGTCCCTGCCCATGGCAGGGAGTGGAATGAGATGTCTTTAAGGTCTTCTCCAACCCAAACCAGTCTGGGATACTTTGATTTTCTCTTCCTCCCTGGACCCAGTTGCCCACACTGACCCTCCCTGGGATCCCTCCTGCCTTTGGGGAGCCCTTTAGCAGAGCAGCCTCCACTGAGCTGCTCCTTGGGCCAGCCCCAACCCCCTCACTGTTACATCTTCTGTTTAAAAGGCCCTTCCAATTGTTGAGATTCTTTGGATTTTAGCAAATTACCATAAAGCCATGAATATGCTAGGAAGCAGCATAAACAATTTTACAGCCAGCAATAGCCTTGGAGAACAACTTCTTCCCATTTAAACTGCCCAGCCCATTAGACCTTCCTGTATGAGGTTGGAACAGGAATTGTTTACGCCTGTGTGGTGTTGTTTGGAGGTGATTATGGTCCCATAATCCCATGTTCCACTGGGACTGGGGGTGTTAAGACAGGGGAGGATGAGGAGGGGGCAGAGCTGTGCCCACGCCACCAGTGCCACTGGTGCCCTCTGGGTGCAGAGACTGTGGGCTGAGATGGTCTTTGCTGTTAGAGTTTTTGCAGGGGCATTTTTCCTGCCCCACTGCCAGCTCACAGAAGTTTCTCTGGCCACAGGAGCAGGGCTGGGATCCTAAACCTGGCACAGAGGGTATTGCTGTGCACCCCAAGTGTGCATTTGCTCTGGGGCTCCCAGAGCTCAGGAGGCTTTCCTGGTCCCAGGTGGTCCAACAAATCACCTCCACCAAGTGATGGTGCTTCTCCCTCCTCCCTGATGCTCCCAGTTGTCACCAGCTTTAGTTTTCCTTTGCAGCCCTTTCCTGACCACCCTCATGTTTAATGAATAAAAGCCTTTCCCTC
This sequence comes from Margarornis squamiger, assembly GCA_035222235.1. Taxonomy (NCBI): domain Eukaryota; kingdom Metazoa; phylum Chordata; class Aves; order Passeriformes; family Furnariidae; genus Margarornis; species Margarornis squamiger. Next base: position 17,097 of record JAWWTY010000194.1, on the reverse strand, counting down.
CTCCTCTGCCACAGATGGTGAATGGAGAGCTCTTCTCCAACAGCAAATTCCTCCCAAGGCAGATGGAAATCTTGCTGGAGTCATAAAGTTGTCTTGCTGGTGTCAAATTGACCATAGAAAGCTCTAACATTGGTCTGTCCTTCCCCACAAAACATGAGTAATGAGCTCCACTGAGTGAGACAACAGACTGGCTGGGCACAGAATCATAAAATATCCTGAGTGGGATGCGACTCACAGGGATCATCAAAGTCCAGCTCCTGGCCCTGCACAGCCACCCCAACAATCCCAGCCTGTCCCTCAGAGCGTTGTCCAAATGCTCCTGGAGCTCTGGCAGCCTTGGGGCTGTGCCCACTGCCCTGGGGAGCCTGTTAAGGACATTAATATATTGTTAATAAGGTCTGATTTAGCTGCTGAAAAGGCATTTCCTTCCCTGGTGGGACTTTCTTTGAGTTGTCAGGTTGGACAAGGTTTTAGAAGCCAGGAATTACCAAAGCCCCTCAAAGCTGGATGTCCCACTTTGGGTTCTCAGATCATTCACCTCAGAACTGAGCCCTTGATACCGTGGTGTTCATGCTCTTTGGAGACCTTCTGCTTGGTGTCCTGTTTCAGCATGGGTTTTCTGAATGTGTTGACTCTGTGTAAAGAGTTCTGGGATGGTCTTGCTCATGGAAATAAGGTGCATAAAACTGTGGGAAACCTGCTAATTTGATTGAGATATTAGGAAGGAATTGCTGGCTGGGAGGGTGGGCAGGCCCTGGCACAGGGTGCCCAGAGAAGCTGGGGCTGCCCCTGGATCCCTGGGAGTGTCCAAGGGCAGGTTGGACAGGCTTGGAGCACCCTGGGCTGGTGGAAGGTGTCCCTGCCCATGGCAGGGGGTGGGAATGGAACATCCTTAAGGTTCCTTCCCAGCCAAACCATTCCATGACTGTACCTTGTGCAGTAATAAAACAAATGCCCCGTGCTGATCTTTGGTCCTTCCCATCCCAGGGATCTCCCACGGGAGGAACCCACAGCCATTCCTCCCCTGTCCTTCCCATCCCAGGGATCTCCCACGGGAGGAACCCACAGCCATTCCTCCCCTGTCCTTCCCATCCCAGGGATCTCCCACGGGAGGAACCCACAGCCATTCCTCCCCTCCCAGAGAGGCCCAGCAGAATTCCCAGCCCCACCTTGAGCCCAATCCTGCTCCACCAGCTACAGCATTCCAGGGAAATCCCCACTGCTGCTGCCTTTGAAGGAGGTGGGCACAGCTAAGACCCCCCAGCTCCTGCAGCCTCTCATTCCGTTCCATTCCATTCCATTCCATTCCATTCCATTCCATTCCATTCCATTCCCTCCAGGAAAAGACACCACGGGAACACTTCTGTGACCAACCTCGGAACATCCTTGGGAGCTCCCAATTCCACTCCTGCAGCTCCCCAGTTACTTTGGCAATAGGCAAAATAGATTTTTCTTCAATCACTTATTTTTTTGTTACGTTTTTTATTATAAATTTGAGTTTCAACAAGCAGCTGGGATCTGTGCCGTGCTTAGAATCAGGGAGGAGGTTCACCAGGTGGGGCAGATGTGACTGAGCTGTTCCTCTGCCCGTGCTGCACCTCCCGTGGTGCTGTCACCACCTCAGGAAGAAGCTTGGCAGAGTTTGGGTTGGCAATTCTCAAAGGCCAGGGTGTGATGGCACCAAGTTTTGTGCCACTGGTGAAGGTGCTTTCAGCAGTGCTTTCCTCCCTGGTCCCTTCCTTGGAGGTTTGTGGCTCTGCTGGAGAGGCTGGCTGTGGATTTTTGTCCGCTGTGGGAAGCAGCAGGTTTAGTGTCCCACCTGATGTCCTGCCTTGCTTGGGCTCTGCAGGGGCATGGAAATGTGGGGACAGGAGCACTGGGAGCTGCAGCTCCTTGTCCTGAATGTCTTTGCTGTGCAAAGCTGGTCCAAGGGGGCATCTGTGAGGCAGGAAGGGTTTTGAACTCCGGGGGAGGGTGGAGAACCAGGTCCCAGATCCCCCAAAGTGGGTCAGGAGGCCACAACCCCTTTTCTCCAAGGGTTTATCCACCACACCCTTCCAGCAAGGACATGCTCCTGTCCCATCACAGCCTTGGCTGTTGGTCACTGCAGCTCTCTGGGGTGGCTCTGCAGCAGGGCTGGGTCCTCTAGGACATTTTATTATTATTATTATTATTATTATTTAATAATTACCAATAGTATATCATAACCATAATTATAATTGTTATCATTATTATCATTATTATTATTATCATCGTCATCACCATCTTGTTTCAGTATGGGTTAATAATAATAATAATTATTATTATTATATTTACAATTTTTATTATCATTGTTATTATTATCATTGTCACTATTGTTGTTATTGTTGTTGCTATTATTTTTATTATCTTTGCTATCTTCCTCATTATCATTACAATTATCATTACTATAATCTTATCCTCCTTATTATTATTACTATTATTATAGCTTATTATTATTACTTAATAATAACAATAATAATAATAATAATAATAATAATATACGAACACAATTGATAATACCATAATGATGACAATATTACACAATTATAACACATAATACATCATTAATAACATTATGAATTACCATATTATTCATCACTACTGTATAATTAATAAACTTAACCCTATTATTTCCTTATTAAAATAGATTTATTTCTATGTTATTTAATAATAATAATAACGACTGTAACACCCACCACGCCCGGTGGTCCCGGAGCATTCCCAGCGCCGGGACAGGGTTGTACCGCCGGGATTCGGGCACTAGAGGGAGGGATGCGCTCACCGCCGGCTCCCCGGGCACAGCCGCAGAGTGCGGGGGGCACTCTCGTTCCTCCCCCTTAACCCTGACACCCTCCCAGGAACAAAGATTCGAACTTTATTCCCCCCCAAAGCACGGTGGGTGTCTTGGGCGGCAGCAGCGGCGCTGAAAATGCACAAATAAATGATGAATTTGGGGGTCGCCAAGGTATTGCCCAGGGGGAAGGGGAAGTGCCGGCGTTTCTTGTCATTAAAAACCAAAGAATGGTGACACTCCCATTCCAAAAGTCCCCAGAAAGGCTCTCCATCCCCAGACTGGGAACGATGCTCCCGGAGGAGCAGAGCGGGATGATGTTTAGGGGTTAAACAGCTGAACGGGGGGTGTTGGGTCCCTGAATAATCGTGCTGGTCTCTAAGACCTGCCCAGGATTTTAGTCCAGCGTTTATTCTCCATCCCTGCCCAGTTTAACCAGTAAGACAGAGCGGTGTTTGGTGCCCTGCAAGAACAGGATGGCACAGTCCCTGTTCGGGTGAAGATTTATTGAGCTGGAAAACTTTTCAGCAGCATCTCGATCCTCCTCTGCTGCCGTTCCTGCAACCAACACCCCGGGACGGCTGACACCGGCCAGAGAGGAAAAGGAGAGGCGTGGAATGAAAAATAACAAATTCCCACACACCAGGAAGGTCTGAAAATCACCCAAATCCCCCGATCTTGCGAATTCAGCAAGAGCCCGTCAATTCACCCAAATCATTCCGCTTTTATTGCCATGCAAATGAAAAGCAGCAAGGGGAAGGGGAAAGCTTTGCAGCCTGGAGGGCTTTGCTGCTCTTAAGCTGGGCTGTGTCAGCAAGAAAGGCTGGAGAGGGAGGGAAGGAATCGGTGAGGATGGCAAAGCAGCAAAGCGCTTCGAGGAAGGACTTCAGGCAAGTCCTGGGCACGATCCTTGTCATTTCGGACAAACGGGGCGAATTTTGCCCTCAATTTGCCTCTGGAAATGGAGCCCAATTTCATGCAATTTGGCCCACTTTGGCCCAATTTGCCGCTGAGCCGGGCTGCTGCGCTGCTCTCCGCTGCCAGCCCGCAGTTAATGATGGCAATGAGCGGCTCGGAGCTTGCTGCCTCCCATTCCTCAGCTCCAAACGCTGCCAGAGCCACGGCCTCGCCGTGTCCGAGCAAGCCGTGGCGCTTCTGACAGGTAAATCACTCAGGATTACTCCAAATGTCATCCCTAACAGCTCCCTGGCCCGGAGTATTTATTTTCCAATCGAAAGGAGAGGAGAAAATGCACTCTGGCTGCTTTTAAAAGCAAGGCAAACTTGAAATAAAGCTTTAATGGTGTAATTGCTAATTGATGGTGGGCACAGAGGGCTGGAAAAGCCACTTGTAAAATGTGCTGCTCCACACCGGGGAAAATGTGTGGAGTTTTTTGTTTGTTTGTTTGAATCTGGCTTTTTGGTTTCTTTCTTTCTTTTTTTTTTTTCTTTTCCCCCAAGTTTTTATTTATTTTAGACTTTTGTGATAAAGGAGAAAAACAATGTGGGCATGTGGAGCTCGTTGGCATCCTTGGGGTGAAATCTCACCCCATGCTCACTCAGTTGGGGCTGTCTCTTCATGCTGAATCCTTGTAACAATGAAAAATCCCTGGAAGAGGATTTGGGCTCCTTCTTTTCCTGCCGAGGGCTGTGACCACGGGCAGCTTTGAGCAGCTTCCTCTGTGCTCTGACTCACAGCTCATCTGCAGCTCCCAGGTCTTTCTCCTGGGCGGAGATTTCCCTGCCCTTGCAAAGAGTTTCATTTCAAGGAATTTCCCTTTTCTATGAAATTATCAGACAAAAAACATTACCCTTGAAACCCCTGGACATCCTGAATCAAGGGGGCTGCAGGGCTTTGCCCACCATGCTGTCTCCATCCCCTCCATCCAGCTCCACGGGCACCTATGGGGGCTCTGGGTGACCCTGCCATGCACAGGGACCCCAGTGCCACCCCAGGGACCCCTCGGTGGTCCTCAGAGTGCTCTGTTCTCAGTGCTGGGAGCAGATCCCTGTGCCAGGGAATCTGCAGCTGGACTTGGCACAGTGGAGATGGATTGATGCCCTTGTCTGCCTTCAGCTCCAGGAGAGCAGAGACATGTGCAGGTTAAATCCTGATGGCAATTTAACTTGAGGAGCTGAGCTCCTACAGGTCCCCTTGGTGGATGGATGGATGGAGGGATGGGAGGATGGATGGAGGGAGGGATGGATGGATGGATGGAGGGAGGGATGGAGGGAGGGATGGATGGAGGGAGGGATGGATGGATGGAGGGAGGGAGGGAGGGATGGAGGGAGGGAGGGAGGGAGGGATGGATGGATGGATGGATGGATGGATGGATGGATGGATGGATGGATGAAGGAATTCAGGCACTTCCCAAGGGCAAGGGGGTGCTTGCAGGAGCTGTGTTGCACTGAGAACTGAAGGAGCATGAAGGTTTTCTGCTGATGGCTCCAAGTGTTTCCAGGCTTTGGGAGAGCTGCAGCTTGGGGCAGCGTGGTGCTGGAAGTGGAGACCTCTTCCCACTGAAGGGACAGTCATGCTGCTCCCTTTGTTTTAGGACAGCAAAGCCTAAACACAGGGAGCTGAAGCTGCAAAGTGTGGTGGGAAAGGAGAAGAAATCCTCCTCCATCCATCACGAAGAGCTGGGCAGTGGGTCAGTTTGCCTGGAAGTCGTGCTGGGAGGAGAGCTAAAAGGAAGAGCTGGGCTCTCCTTACAAGGAGGTTTCTCTCCCTGGTGCCGTTGGGTGGCCAGGAAGAATTCCAAGAAGTTAATTAATTTTCTCTCCTCAGCTCGGTGCCAGCAAACACAGTGTGGAGGAGCGAGGAGAGCGTTGCCATTTCACAGCAGCAGCTCCCCCCAAGTTCTGTGGGAGTTACTTTGTCTTGGCAAAAATGAAATGTCAAGTGGCGACAGAGAGAAATATTCTTGTAACGCTGAGCAGTAACTGGGCTCCCCAAGTGCTGGGCTCGGGAGGTGAGGGGGAAAGCTGGGCCAGAAGCAGCTGGGACCACACAAGATTAATTGAGGCTCCAAATGAGGGCTCGTGCAGGATGTGTTGGCCCATTCATCACTGTCACACAGACAGCAGCAGATCTGTCTCACGGCTCCCTGCTTTGCTCCTGGCCCTGCTCCGTCCCCAGCATGAGGTGGCAGCTCCAGAGTGGGGGGTAAAGGGGAGGATGGTGCCCACCTTGCTGAGCTTTGGGTAGGAAACTCAGCAGGTGAAAGATCCAAAGTGCAGAGTGGGGACAAATTCTGCCCAGACAGAGCCAGGAGAGTCTGACCTCACAGGAGACAACCCTGAGGGGATCCCTGGCCACCCCCTATTGCCCCATGGCCTTAGGGAAGGAGGGCAGGGTCAGATGGGATATTGGGGAGGAATTCTTGGCTGGCAGGGTGGGCAGGCCCTGGCAGAGGGTGCCCAGAGAAGCTGTGGCTGCCCCTGGATCCCTGGAAGTGTCCAAGGCCAGGGTGGATGGGGCTTGGAGCACCCTGAGCTAGTGGAAGGTGTCCCTGCCCATGGCAGGGGGTGGGATGAGATGATCCTTAAGGTCCCTTCCAACCCAAACCATTCCACAATTCTCCACTGCCCCACCTGAGGCCATCCCATCATCCCAGCACAGTAAACACCCAGCAAATACTCGTGGATAACTTGCCTCTTCCCAGACGCCGTGTCTGGGCTTGTGAGCAATTCTCAGATAAATAAGGGCTCTGCTTCCTTAGATGACTTATTTGCAAGGGATCGTTCAGACAGCCGTGGCCTTGCTGCTTTTTTTCCTTTTGAATCATCAGGCTGGCATTATGAGCACCACACTTTCATTAAAGTTTAATTTCCCTGAAGAGTGAAATATTAATGAGAATAGGCTTAATACTGTCAATAGGAAACAGACCCAAACAGATAATTTGCTAATATAATGACTTGGGATTTTATCTGTTTCAAGCTCCACGATTGCTCTTCTGCTGGGATCCGGTGCAGGTAATAACCATTGTCATGTCTGTTCAGTGAGAAAACTTAATGAATTTAGAGCTAAATCCCCTGTTTGTCTATGCTCATCCCAATGTATCCATGCTAATTCCACAGCCCCTGCTGCCCTGCCTTCGCTGTGCTTCACCCTGCCCCCTTAGGTGGTGTGGGGACACCAGCCCTGCTTCTATTATTCTTTTTTATAAGCCTCCTTTAGGCACTGGAAGGGGCTCTGAGGTCTCCCTGGAGCCTTCTCTTCTCCAGGTGAACCCCCCAGCTCTCCCAGCCTGTCCCAGGGCAGAGGGGCTCCAGCCCTTGGAGCATCTCCATGGCCATGTCCCCTGAGATGGGAGACCCAAGCCACACTCAGCACCCACCTGGATTTATACACCAACTGGGGCTTGGGGACAGGTTAGGGTTAGGGTTTTCCTTTGTCCTTTTCCTACAGAAAGGACATCCTGGATGGGCTCAGTGCCCAAGAGCTGCTCCTTTCCTTGTGCTCCATCAGCAGGTCTCGTGGAGAATCCTCCCCTTCCCTGCAATCTGGGATGTCTCTCTCTCTCCATGCCCTGTTTTTCTTATCAGCTACAAGGATAAGAGAAGGAAGGAAGACTCTCTGGAGCACTGCCTTTCATTCCTGCTGTGTTTGCCAGCACCTGGAGCATCCAGCCATCCCAATCATAACACCAATAATGGCAATAACAGAGTCATTTCCAGGCTACTTTCCTTTTGGAATCCAGGACAAGTATTTACACCCGACTCCAACAGGTCTGTGCAGTCACAGCAGTGAAATCTCCCTGTCAGGAAGCATTTCTGAGTAGCTTCCCCAGCTGTCCCTAGTAAATAAAACCCTGTTTGCATGTTTGGAAGTGAATGCAGCTCTGGCTGAGCATATGGGCTGTGTTTGTGTGCTGGGAATGTGTTTGCTTGTGATTTAATAATGCTGCGAGACATGACTGTACCTTCCTCCCAGTTACTGCCCTGCATCTCTTTGTTGTCGAGTGGATGTTCTGGAAACTGTTTTCCACATAAAATCAATTCCATTCCGCCTCTTGTTCTCTCCCTGCTTGCCAAGAAAACCTCCACAAGAGCTTGAGAGTGAACTGTGGTGCAGGTCCTGGGGCCAGGCTTGGGCTGGGAGCTCCAGGGTCACTCCCTACTCCTTGGGGCTCAGCTGGAGCAATCCCTGGAGCAAAGCAGGCTCCATTTCTCCATGCCCCTCTGGCCCAGAGCTCTGCCAAGCCCTGCGTGCACAGAAACCATAGCAAGTGCAGATTTCTCACCACGACACGAGCCGTTCTGAGGCCAAGTGGGATCCTCCAAGACTTCAATAAACCTTTAAAAGCATTTAATTAAAAAAACCATAAAGCCTGTGAGGATCAATCCAGCGTTAATGACCCGCAGAGGTGCTTTGTGGAGCTTGTTCTCATTGACCCGGGAGGCAACGAGGGACAACTGTGGAACTTGAGGTCTCTAAATCAGCCTCGCTGGGGCTATTCCAGACTCCAGGAGAGATGGGAGCTGCCTGCTTTTATTTGCATCCAGACATCTGAGCAAAATTAACTACTGCTGGGTTTGGAGGCCACAAGAGGTCTCAACAAGTTGATTTGTCCCCCCAGCAATGAGCCCACAGTGGCGTGTCTGGGTGGAGAACTTGGAAAATTGGAGGTTCCACGTAAGGAAGGGCTTTGGAGGGATCAACAGAGCACAGCAAAGCACAAACCCAGAGGTTTAAGGCAGGGAAGTTTCTTTCATTTCTCAGGCAAGAGTTTGATGCAAGAAAAACAAAGGGAAATAGTTCAAAAACTTGCTGCTGTGGGAAGGGGAGAGGCTGAAGAAGGAGATGGTGGCTGTCACCAAACATCTCCACAAACAGCTGTGACGCTGCTCCCTGAGGAATCCTTTCAAAAGGAAGGGAGGAGAAACTGCTCCTTTTATTCCACTCCAAGCCCGTCCCTGTGGTCTTGAGGTAGAGGAAAACATATTTTTGTGTATAGAGAGATGTGAGAATGTTGTGGGGGGTGTTGGAAGGAAAAGTCCTTCATCCCCTCCGACAGCAGGGAAAAAGGAATTGGTGTAAACTGGACTGTGAAGGGACAGAGGGAGACGTGGGCAAGGGCAGAGATGCCATTTTATCCCAGTCCTTGGACAAAAGGGAAAGGGAGGGACATTTTCCACCTGGAGCACAGAAGTGGAAGTGGGACTGTTTCCCTCGCAGTGAGTGATCCAGCGTGTCAGAGGAAAGCGGCTGTTTTGGGCAGACATTTGCATGTAATCAAACCCTCCGCTTTTTGATTGCCAAAATCGGCAGTGGCAGATTCCCAGCCACATTCCACCCTGCAATCAAAGAGGAAAACAGCTCCTGGCTAGAAGGGAGCGTGGGAGAGACCTGCACGTGTCTCCCCACCCCAATTTCCCACAGGTTTACTGGGCTGGACCTTCCCAAGCTGGGCTTTTGGGGGGCATTTGCACCCTGGGCACGTCCCCTGCCCTGGGCACGCTGTGTTTGTGGTGCTGATCCCTCAAGACCTTGGTGATGGTGTTTCCTGGCCCTCCACAGCTCTGCAAGGCTTGTGGGATGTGTCCTTGGGGTGTGGGAGCCTCTGTGGGACCCAAAACTGCATTGTAAATATGCACATTGCATTGTCCCTGCCCGTAGTGGTGGGGATGGACTGGGTGACCTTTGAAGGCCCCTCCCAACCCAACCCAACCCATTCTCTGGTTCTGTGATTTTTGATTCTGCCACTCCACGATCTCCCAGGTGCTGAGCATGGGGGTCTCCACATGCCTGACCTTCTCCTTCCTTTCCCTCCTTGGAAAATGGCACCACGCAGTGACAAGGAGAGATGGGGGTCTGTGGCCAGGCTGGGGTGGGGACAGAGGGGACACTGCCCAGCTCTGCAGCTCCCCAGAGGAGCATTTTTTGGTCCCCAGCCCTGCTCAGGGACCTCTTTTGGCTGAGTTATGCTCTGGTTCATTGGATGTGCAGCAGCCTCTGAGCCAGAGATGAAACACGTCCTTCCCATCTCTGAGAGGGTAAATTATTGACATACTTAATAAGCATAACTTATCATTAGCCATAATTCATGCTGGGGACAGAGACACAGCTGTTCCTGGAAAGCAGAGTGGCTCTGAATTCCAGATTTCCATGGGCCAGGCTCCGGCTGCAGCTCTGGAGCTGGGACAGGGATGTCACCACGCATTGTCCCTTGTCCAGGGGGTTGCTGTCCCAGGGCTTTGCACATCATTCAGCTGTGTCTGTGCTGGAGAAGGGGAGTTTGTGCCTCTCCCCCAGTCCAGGGGTTGGCAATGCCATGAAATGAGTGGCTCTGGAGAGCTGGCAGGGAATGGGATTTCCCTGGAGTCACCCAGCCTGCAGCCACATGGGGCCAAAAATCCTGGTTGGGGACACAATGTCCTGCTTCTCCATGGTGCTCCTGCTGGAATGCCCAAATCCTGGCAGGGTGCTTGCAGCCAGTGCAAACATTTCCTCCTGTAACTCCTCTCCCTGGTCCCTAATGTGGCAGGAGTGGGGAAGGGACAACCCCACAATCTACACTGTGTGCAAGCGAAGGGCACCTAATAATTTTTAAGGCTGGAGAAAGCCCATGGCCACTTGTCTGGAGTGGTGAGGACACTCGTGGAGGAAGAGGAGAGCCTCTGAAACCTCACACTGGGGACACTGCACAGGGCTGGGGGTTCTTAGAAATGCTGAAGTTTGATCCATAGGGGTGGGAAACCGAGTGAGGTGCTGTATCTTCAACAGGGCAGGCAGGAGGGATGGGGTCTGGGGGTCCCTGCTGGGTGGGTCCAAGGGGATCCCTGGCCAGGCAGAGTGTTCCCAGCATCCTTCCTGCCCCTGGCAGAAGGAGAGGAGATTCCTGGTCCTCATCTCCCAGCCTGAGGAGGCTGTTTGAGGCAGGTGCACAGCAGGGACGATCTGGGGGTTATTTCTCACACTCATCCAACCCCTGTGCAAAAATCTGGGCTTCAGCTTGTCCCTGAGAGCAACCCCCCCACCCCGAGCTGGGAGCTCAGAGGAGGTGATGGAGGGGTGCAAGGTGGGCAGCAGGAGGGACCCCATGTGACCCTGGGTACACCAGGAAGGGACAGCACAGCCTCTGGGTAACCAGTAAGTCCCCAGACCCTCCAGGTACCTCTCATCCTGTGCTCCCTGCACCCTGAGCTCAGCCCTGGGTGCCAGCCTGGCCTATGGAAACCTCCCCCATGGAATGGGGCACCTTGGGCACCTGCAGAGAAGGGCTTGTGGCAACACCTGAGCACCAGCACTGGCTGATTCCGAAGAAAGAGCCAGGTGGGGAAATATCAATTTGGTTTTTTTCCTTTTTTGCTTTTTTCCCCCAGGCAATTTGCAAGGCAAGTGGGAACCCACGGCTGCCACGCTGCACGTCTCATTTGCTCTGAGGCTTGAGAGCATCAGCTTGTTTAACAGTGACACTGATTTTCAACCCACGCCTGGGGTTTGGTGGCTGCAGGAGGAGGTAGGGCAGGCACGGGGCTGGCTGAGCAGGCTGAGGGTGCCTCTCAGAGAGTGTTTTTCCTCCCTGCTCTAGGGAGACACAGGAATTGCACGCTGCCATGGCCAGGAATTCTCGCTCCAGGCCTCTGAACACGCAGCAGCCCTTGCAGGATGTTTCTCCATCTCCTCTCATCTGCTGGTCTCACTCATGCGAGTGCTTCTTGCTGAGGGCTGTCTCGTCAAGGGGATTTCGCTGGATCTCAGAGGATGTTGGGTGTTTTAAAACAGTTTAGAAAGCAAGCTTTCCCCAGAGGGGTGAGCCCTGCAGCAGCTGGAGGAGCCAGGTGCCCACGGCTGCACCTCACAGAGGGACAGGGAGCTGGGAGAAAGGCCTTGGGCAGCCCATGCTCTGCCCTTTGCTCCAGCATCCCCTTGGCCATGCAGGGGCCCACTGGCACAAACCATGTCCTGGTGGACAGATGGGTTTTGGGTGTCCTTTTGCTTCTATGAACCACTCACCTGAGCAGAGGACAGGCAGGTACCCCCAGTCACCACCTTGTCCATCATCCTGTGGTCCCACCATCCCAAAACCTGCATCAGGGGTGCTGCAACATGGCCCAAGGTGGACACATCTAGGTGGACTACACCAGCCCTGAGGGCTCCTCCTGAGGTTCTCTGAGGATTGTCCTGCAGCAAAGCCACGTGTGCTCTGCACCAACCTGCTCCTCGTGCTTCCAGAGGGAAATGGAGGTGGGACAACACAAGCTGGAAAGCTCTGGAGGTGCTGAGCTGCTTGCATGGATGTGGGGGAACAGGGAGGAGGAGGAGGAAGGTCTGCCTTCATCCATGGCTTGGGCTGTGAGTCCCCCTCACCAGCAACATAGGGCTAAGTGTGTCTCTTCTCCAAGTGCACCAAACATCACTTTCTTTGGGGTGAAAAATAACGAGGGGGCCACTCCCAGCATCTCCCCCGTGCGTGGCCGCTGAAGTGCTTTCCTGGAGCTCAGCACGGGGGCATCAGTCACGCCTTATTGCCTCTAAATCCTACAGCAGCACAAGTGCCTTGCATTCGGTATTTTAAATAAGAATCAGGCTGATGGAGTGTTCCCAGCACAGTCTATCGGCACCCCCATTACCCAGCCAGCCTTTAAAGGATTAAGCCTCTTTCCCTGCGGTTGGTAAAGAGCAGCTCTGCCTCCCACAGCCCCTCTTTACAAAGTGCTCTTTGCATGAAGAGCCCCCTGCAGAAAGGTCAGTGGGGAGAGCTTGGCCCCTCTTCCTCCCTCCCCATGGCCCCTGTCCCTCCCTCCCCATGGCCCCTCTTCCTCCCTCCCCATGGCCCCTCTTCCTCCCTCCCCATGGCCCCTCTCCCTCCCTCCCCATGGCCCCTCTTCCTGCAGAGGCTGAGGAAGGCTCCGAGGATGATGCCCTGCCTGGAGATCTCATATCAGGGTTTGCTCTTTGGTCCTTGCTCTGCCATCAGGGCTGTGCATGGGCTGGGTGATGCCCAGCCAAGGGATGGGGCTGGTGGGAGGAAGGGCTGTGATGCCTGGCTCTGGAAGGAGATAAAAAAGAGGAAAGGATGGTGGAGGAGGATGATCCCAGAACCACAGAACATGCTGAGTTGGAAGGGCCAACATCAGCTCTCAGAACTCTTAGCCCTGCACAGGACCGTGCCCAGGGGTCACACCGGGATGGTTTCACCATCTGAAGCTCCTGTGCAGAAAAACCCTTTGGGCTCTGGGCCTGCCCCATCCTCTTAGCTGGGACTGGGGTGCCTTGGCATCCAGTGCTGGCACCCCCAAAGCTCTTCCCAGTCTCCCCAACACCTTCCTTTTGGCCCTCCTGTATTTCCCAGCCTTGAGCCTGGTGGGACTTTTCCCTGCTCAAAAGCAGCTCTCTCATTCCTACTTAAATTATTGATGGAGATCTACAACCTCCGTTCCAGCTTAACAACTCCATTTTGCTGGGGTTTATTACCAGGATCAATCAAATCAGACCCTGATGGCTTAAAAATGTGCTTCCTTCTCCCTCTCGTTGTTATTTGCTTGTTTATTATTAGGAAAGACAAGTCTGGGCTCCAGGAGATTTTGCTGGCAGTAAACAATGTCATTAAAAACAAATCAGGAGCCCTGGTTTTGCACAGAGCCAACCCCCCCAGGGCACCCTGTGCTCGGGTCTGGGGCTGCCACCCGTGTGCTGGGGACAGGGTCATTCATGGCTGGCACACCCAGGTGATGTCCTGCAACTGTTCCAGTTGGATTTGTGGGTTTTTCTCCCCAGATTTTTGGATCTGACTCCCGTCCTCGCTGCCATAACGGGGCTCCTCCATCAGGTGCTGCAGGGCCTGGAGGTGGCTCAATGATTTGGGGAGGTCACTGTTGCCCCCTCCTTTTCCTGCTTGTAGAGGGGCTGAGCTTCCCTCATTTTGGGGATCCAGGTTCTTCCCTTGGGGTTCATTCCCGAGGGGCTGACCTTGGGAGGTGCTGGGACATCCCTCCTTCATGTTTATAGGGGGGATCATGGTGATTTCAGGACTGAAGGGGCTGAGGGTAGAGGGGTAGTGTTGGAAATTTGGGAAACATCACACTTTCCCCTCCGAGCTTCTTCCCAAACAGAAGGTCCATCCAGCTCCTCATCTTGCTGTCACCATGCTCCTCCCAAGGCCAGCCCTCTGGGGGAGCAGAGGGGACCATTTTCTCCTCTGAGCATCATCTTGGGGGGGCTTCATCTCTCTCTAAATCAGGCTTGGGCTTTGCAGCTCTTGGGCTGTGCAAACACACCCCCCTCCAAAATGAAAACGAGGAGGGGAAGCTCTGCCTGCCAGGGGGATGTGGCTGCCTGTTCCCAAACCTGGGACACCGTGAAGGAAAGGGTTCTCCGTGGCCAAAGAGATGGGAGAACCCCCAACTGCCAGCCCAGCTCACCACAAACAGACTGAAGAGTGATGGGGAAGATAAATTGCTTGTTGGTTTTTTTTAATGTGTGCAGTGAAGGAGTTTATTTTTAAACCTGTCTGTGAGTGACGCTTGGTTTGATGTTCTAAATGAAAAGGATTTATTCTATTTGCACTGGGGCTCAGGAGAAGAGGGACTGAGCTGGATTAATTTATGCATTTACCTTTGCCTTGTCAGGACTGTGACAAGAGTAGACAAAGCGGAGCTGAGAAGTTCCCTCTGGTGATCCCAACAATGCAAATCATTTCTCTGCTTTCATGAAATGATCTCCAGTGGCTGATCCCAGGTTGCCATTTGGGGCAAGTATGAGTCATGTGGTCCTAGGAGGAGATGGTAGAGCCAGGGCTGGGCCACTCACAGAGGGCTCAGGGACTCCTGCAGTGGTTTTTCATACCTGACCCAGAAGTCTGGTCTGCTCTTCTTCATGGGCCCAGTTCCCCACCTGACTGGTCTCGCTTCCATCAGCTCTGCCTTGCAGCGTGTCCCTCTGCATGGGTCAGGATGGGACACAAGGATTGGGTCTACCATTCCACTGGGAATTCAATGCACAGAGGGATTCACAGCCTTAGGAGCCTTGGCAGTGCTCCTTTGGAAGAGCTTCTGGGCTTGGCCCTGGGACAAATGACTCCTGCAGTAAGTCGGTGACCTTCACTCCCCCTCAGCTCTTTGTGGGGTCACTGCCCAGCAGATCCCAGTACTGTGGGCTGTGCTGAGTGGAGGCCACAAAAGCCTGAATTATTCTGCCCAAAGCCTCCCTTAACAAGGATGGGAGAGGAAAAGCGAGTCTTAAGCCAGGCGGAATGATGGAGTCACTGGCGTGGAGGGAAACCATCAGTCAACCCCACTAAGCCGTGAATCACTTGGGATAATTATCAATTATTCTAAGCAGAGCAACTCCCCTCTGGAAGCTAATGAAATTTCCCATGGAGCAGCTCTGGGAGATGGATCGTGCTGGGCTGGACAAGATTCATCTCCTCTAATGTGCTCCTTATTCCTGTTTGTGCAGCACAAAACTCCCCATGCAAAGCCCTTCGCGCTGGGAGGGATGAGGAGCCCGGGATGCTCTTGCTGCACTGACCACACTGCTCCTTGTCTGGTCTAGCAGACCAGGGGAGGGTACTGGTGGCACTGGGAAAGGATCCCTTCTCCCTTCCATCCCTGCCTTTCATGGCTCTCTGCCTCTCTTGCCTTGGAGGATCTGTCTGACAGAGCTGCTGGTGGGCTCTGGGCCACCTTCCATGGTGTCTGATCCTTCTCCCCTTCCCCTCTGGGTGCTTCCTCTCCCAGGCACCACCAGCCCTCACCAGCATTTCCCAGCCCCATGTGGGAATGCTCTACCACAAACCATCAGACACAAATAGGAAACAGTCTTTTACATACAGTTGAGCTACAAACAGGGAGCCCATTTTGGGATTTGGATGTTTTTCCCTGGTCCTGGCACAAGCCTGGGTGTGAGGGGAGGGCCAGGAACCTTATCCAGGCAAAAAGGCACTTACTGTGCTTCTAAATATTTCATCTGTGACCCATCTGACAAACTGCTGCTTGTAAATACCCCCATTATGCCTTATTTTGCCATACATAATTGAAAGGCTGGAGCCTGTGCTCGGCAAACAAACACACAGTTCACAGGGATGCTTTTCCCTGGATCCTCCCAGCGCCTGTAGCACTGCTGTCCTCCTCAGGGCTGCTGGGGGATAGTGGCAGGGTCCCCTCTGGGATGACCTTTCCCTCTCCACAGCTGGAGAAGTCCCTGTTGGAGGTGGCTGAAGGTGTTCCCAAGGCTCTGCCCTCCTGCCCAGGTTCTGCTCTCACCCCTCCTGGTTTCTGCTTCCAGCTCCAGGGCCTGGGGCTGCTGTTGTGGTTTTATTTTTGCAGATGAGCACAACTGCCCCAAGAGCAGGGCTGGCTCAGCTCTGACACTGGGATTGCAGCCCAGGCACCCCCACTGCCTGGGACTGCTGCCACATATCCTGTCCACTGCTTTGCCATGGGAATCCCAGAATCCCTGAAGTTGGAAAAGACCTCCAAGGTTGTCGAGTCCACCCTGTCTATGCCTGATGCCCACCTTGTCACTGAGTGCCACGGCTGGTCATTCCTTGGACACCTCCAGGGATGGAGACTCCAAACCTCCCTGGGCAGCCCCTTCCAATGCCTGACCACCCTTTCCATGGAGAAATTCCTCTTGATGTTCAACCTGCTCCTGGCCTGTCCCATCCTGAGGCATTCCCAGCCAGGGGAGCTGCTCCCACCCCGGGGCTGCTGGGTGTGTGGGGGTGCTGGGTGCCAGCTGGGGCTGGTGGGCACCCATGTGCCTTTTCTCACTGGTCGTGTTCTTTGCTCTTCTCCTGTCGCATTTTCCCTTGGGGGGCTGGGAGGGAAAAAGGGATTTCTGTTCTGCAAAGCTGTCTCTGCTTTGACTGCAGTTTTCCTGCACTTTGGTGAGTCCCTGGGGTGACTGTAGAGTGTCCTGGGAGTTTCCAATTAGGGATGTGGATGCTGGAGGGGACACAGTGGGAGTTGCAAACAGACTGAGGAGAAGAGAGGGTAAAGCACACACTGGAGAAGACATGAGATGCTGCACATCCATCTCAGACATCTACCAAACATCTTGTCCCTCAGGGGAGCCATCCCTGCCCTTCCCTTGGGGACACCTCCACAGGCACACAGGGGAGCTGAATAGTCCTGCTGGTGTCTGCAGTGGGAAATGGAGGGGCAGCCTGGACAACACAGAAATGAGGGAGCAGCCTCATTGGCACAGAAATGGAGGATCAGTCAGGATGGCACAGAAATGGGGGATCAGTCAGGATAACACAGAAATGGGGGAGCAGCCAGGATGGCACAGAATTGGGGAATCAGCCAGGATGGCACAGAAATGGGGGAGCAGCC
>JAWWTY010000193.1:0-19020 GCA_035222235.1 Margarornis squamiger | reverse complement strand
TGTAGACTTCCAAGGCAGTAACCAGATTAAATTCTAACTGGGCTTTGATCCTTCTAATTTTCTCTCTGCATAACCTCAAGGCATCCTTGTAGACCCCTGAGTTGTCTGCCTCCTCTTCCAAGGGTCATAAACCCTCCCTTTTTCCCTGAGTTCCAGACAAAGCTCTCAGTTCAACCAGGCTAATCTTTCCTGCTGGTGCACCTTTCTGCACATGTGAATAGTCTGCTCCTGCATGTTTAGTATTTCCATCTCGAGTATTGTCCAGCCTTTCTGGACTCCGTTTCCTTTCAGAATTGTCTCCCAAGGGACTCTTTCAATGAGTATCACAGAAAGGCCTTAGTTTGCCCTTCAGAAGTCCAAGCTGCTTTTTCTTATGAATGCCCCCCCCCCTCCCCTCTCCCCCTGCTTTGAGAATTAAAACCTCTTATTATTTTGTAATTGTGATGCATTGCTAACATGACATTCTATGGTGCTGGACTATTGCTTTGGCCAGTTTAGGTCGCCTGTCTTGGCCATGCTCCCTCATAACTTCTTGTGCAGCTCCTCGCTAGCAGACCATGAGATGCTGGCAAGTCCTTGACTCAGGGCAAGCACTATTTAGTAACAGCCAAAACTTCAGTGTGTAATTAAAATTATTCTCACACTGAATCTGAAACACAACAACATATTGGCTACTAGGAAGGAAACCAACTCTATCCCAAATGAAACCAGGATAAGAATAGAAAGAGAAGATTGCATCTACATGACCATGTTCCCCTTTGCAGACTGGAAATGACCCTCAGATTCCTAACTGAAAACAAATCAGATATAATTTTCTCAAATAAATTCTTATTTCACCTCTCCTTCAACATGTATTAAAAGACAGCAATCAAAGCCTATACACACTACTATTAACTTCATCTGCAGGTCTGTTTTGGGAACAATCAAATTATGCCATCAAGGGGGCTTTTCCTACTACAGTCAGACATCAGGAGTTGTAGAACACAAATGTGCATGAGGAAGGAATGAAAATGAAACAAAGGAGCTTATCTTGACAAAAGCATGTGTATACTCTACTATTTGAGTTCCCTTACTTTGTGAGTTTGGTTCCTGAGCTGACTTAAATCAAGTATGTAACATGCTCACTTATGCAGAGCTGCTTCTTTTCTGGAAACATGTTATACCACTCCCTGGTATCTGAATTGCAAAAAATACAGTACATTCACATCTTCAGCTTCAAATATACAATGGAAATGTCTTGGAGGGAGGATGTGAAAAGGGAAGCACCCAAAATCCAGAAAAATATCAACATTTTTGGCACTATGAATGGAACAGAATGTCAATCTTCACTTCTGATCTTCATTCATAAAATGAAGCTATATATAGAAATTTATCCCTTCACAAAATGTCTAGGGTGTCAAATATTTTAATACTTGTAAGCATCAGACCACAGGGATGATGAATGCCACTAGTAAGCTTATGACGGATGCCTTCAGGGAGAACTATGATGTAAGAAAGAACATATCGCTCACATACCGGCAGAACAAAACAATGTCACTTCTGCTTATCCTCCCTGTGCACCAGAGGAGAATCACCCCTGTGAGAAAAATACTTTGTCGGGTAGTTGTGACATAACAAAAATATACAGGGGAAGTGCTTCTCATTTCCTCAGGCAATTTTAAATCTGGAATTTACTGACTGTATAATCACTTTTAAATCCGAATAGCATTCTTGGAGAAGAGTTATATGTATTATTTTGTCCAGACTATTAAACTTTTGGTAAACCCTATTTATTTAAGATATAGTTGCTTGAAAATATTTTTAAATAGCTAAAAAATGAAACGTGTTTTGTAAAAATAATAAATTGCAATTATTTCACTCTAGGTTTCTCCAGCTTCCATTCTATGTTTTTTTATATTCAGATGGTTAGTAATCAACAAGAGACCATCATAAGTTACTTAGAGAAAGTTGAATATTTATCAAACATTAATGCATTTCTTTATGAGTTCAGGGAGCCTAAATGTTAATGAAATTCTTTCTTTCAAATTACATCCATAAAGTCAACATTAGATAAAACCTTGTTATCCAGAGTAAAAATGTGATTAAATTGCTGGTCTTCCCCTTACTAATCTGGAATGATGTTGTAAATCAAAGAAAAAGTATTTGGGATATTTCTGTTTTTTTGAGAGATTAACACTTAATTCAAAGTACAACCACCCTTGTCCAAATCTGTATGCATAATTTTTTTCAAACCAAAATATTTTATTCATTGTTCTATATTTAACAGTGGATTTGGAAAAGAAAAAAAAAATGTATTGAGTGATCTTATATTTCAGGTAACTAATAAGAAATAATAAAAATCATATGATACCTTGGTCCTAACTGAGCTTTTTTTGTGAATTTTTATTATTACTTTCAGAAGCGATTTCAAGCATCATGGTTAGAACCATCTTGAGAAACAACTAGAAGTTCCTTTAGTGATGAATAGCGCAGGACTCTCACTTTCCTTTGTTATATGACATGATGGGATCTGATGGCTGCTTATGTATGCTTATGGTTCTGAAAATTTATGGATTTAGACTCATGAATTCAGTAACTTGGACACGTAGTGTCTGTTTTTTTATTCTGGGGACTTAAGTCAAATGCAGGTGATGCTGACTGTCATTAGCAACTTTGAATTTGGATTCTGTAGATATTCTGGCATATAAGTGTGTGGAACCCTTTGCCATCTGTATTGCAATTTATGTGCTGTTATTTTCGTTATTCGTCTGTGCATGTGTGTACACCATTTTACTGGTTTATATGAAAAGCTCAGTACTGGCAAACTCAGAAAAATTGGTGTTGAAATGGTAACTTGAAAATATTAAGTTGTTTGCTATTCTGGGAAACAACAACTAAGTTCATTCTTCTCCTATGTATTTTGGGTTATGGAGTTACAAAAAATTGTTAACTGTGTTTGAACAGTTGTTACTTAAAGTGAGTTAGAGGTTCATGCTTTGGAACCAAAACTCTGCAGTGACTGTAGTATATCTAAGTTAGGTACATGAGGCATAATAGAAATAAAAACGCAGTTGATTGCAATTTGACATGGGTCAACGTGTTGTTCAATCTGTTAGTCAAAGCTCGTTTTACTGTATTGTCACTTCTCTTAGTACCAACATTAGCAAAGTGATGAAGGTGCTGCTGCATGTAGAGGACATGGGATTATGACTAGCATCTATCTTGAGCAAGTAGACATGCAGCTATGGAAAGAATACCAGCACCAGGTGACACACTGTGATTTTATTTCAGAGTCTAAGTGGGTATAAGTTACTCTAATCATACTGATCATCTAAAATCTGTGTTTTTCAAAATATCCTAACATTACCCCAATAATGTTGCAGAAAGTGTTTGGTAAACCAAGTGCCTAAACAAAGAGGAGCTTATGCTTCCTCTGATAAAAGCAGCTGTCCCCTCCATCCCAGATGGTTGTAGCAAGAAGGTTACAGACACCCTTTCACTTTGGGGCAGAGGATTTCTCCCCTTTACTCAGCTGCCAGTGCAGCCCCAAACCCCAGTCATTCCCAGTCCCACTGCTGGCAGGTCAGAGAATCCACATCTAGAATTCACCCTTGGGAGTCTCTGCCTTTTCTGTGCCTACTGAGGCCAACAGACCAGGGTGCTCTGCTATACACTGGGATTATTTTCTCTTTATGGTTTCATATTACTCCAATTCAGGCAACTGTGTAAAATGTTGGTCTGGTTACATGACTGTTCATAAAAACCTTCACAATCACATTTTCACAGTTGGATAAGTGGGTCCACTCCACTACACGTACAGCCTTTTTTGTTAGCCCTAATTACTGCAATCTCAGCAAATAATCACATAAACAAGGATGAAATAGATGTGTGCTAATAAGTTACTTGCACTTAGACACTAAAGGCTATATCTAACCTGGATGTAATTCCACTGACTTCAGTGGCACTATGTCACTTCTGCATCACTTCTGCATAACCTAACATGAATTATTATTCTGTGTACACTGCTCTACTCTCTTTTAAATATAGATTTAGAAAATTTATCATGGGTTAACTCTCACTCTTGTAGTCTGACCAGAAAAAAAGGAAAAACTATTTCAATTTAATCAGAACGTTGCATAAATAAAAATGCCACTTTGACACAGGATGTAGCCTAAAAATATGTAATCATATTGTTGATACTTTGAAGTATAATTCTTTTTTTTAAAGGCAACATTGCTTTACCAAATTATAAAACGCTGAAGGAAAGCTTTTTTACATTGTTATTTTTTTTAAATCAGGATTAAACATTACCTCATAATCCCAGCCAAAATGTATTCACAATTAACTCCAGTGTAATGGCTCATGCATTCATGCAGCTTAAGGATGTGAAAACAGGCTCTGCTGTGAAAGTGAATGGATTATCTAACTCTGAAATACATATTTTTGCCGTAACCTTGGAGTTCTCAAAATATTTTCCAGAAACTGTAACAGTAACAAAGGTTTATTGTACTTGATGGCCATGTTTATACTTTTCTTTCAGGCTGTTCAAAAAGATCTGCAGTGAGACCATAACCTGTTTGCACCGGTGAACATTCCAGTATCTCTGTATTGCCTCTGCTGGATCTGTAATGCAAGATGCGTAAGGCACAGCACTCTTTAGCTGCCTCCCATCCCTCTTATCTGGGCTATTCCACTACAAACCCTCTCTGGCTCAAGCCATTATCTTTCTGTGTAAAAAACTTGAAGAGAAAAGAAAAAGTCCTTTTGGCTACAGTCGCATGAAGAACTCATGAGTTGCCTCTGCCATGTACCAAGATGGGCCTTAAAATGTTTGAAATGGGAAGCTGTCATTTCTAGGTCTCATACAAAAACCACCGACACAGGAATGATGAGATGAATTATTTCCAGTTTGGTTGTTCATGAAAAAATTTTTTAATTGTGCAATGGACAATTGTCTGGCTTTGAGGACAGCTGGCAGACCACAGCTTTCATCCAAAGGCCTTCCAAAACAGGCTGGGCACACCCAAATTGGATGTCAGGAACATTTCTTGATTCTTACTAATTCCTGAGTGAGTACTCACTGGCACTGGCCAATATCATGTCAGGAATCAAGCTGAAAACCCAACAGATTTGGGGAAATACTTGAGTCCACACACTGGCTTTGTTTAATTCAGCAGTGTGGAGGCAGCCCCAGCTGTCGATGAATCCAGGCAGAGGGAGTTAATGAAGTCAGTCATTGAATACAATATCAAGCTGTTTGATGAATGCTTATTATGGCAATTACAAACCCCCTTAGGAAATTTTAAAAGATAGGGAAAAAAATCTACAGTTGTTTTAGGAATTTTAGCTTAATTCCTCTGGTGGGAAGACATAAACAGCTGTGTTGCTTATGTAAAAAAAAAAAAAAAATAGTATTGCAATCATGCAAAGGGTACAGAGGGCTGGAAGGCTGAAATTCCCTCCTCTGTCCAATTGAATCAATATCCCGTTCAGCATCCTCATCAGTGAATAGAACTTTTGGTGTACTGTGAGGGCAGACAAAAAACAAAGTTTTGTAACTGGGCAATGAAAATAGAATTAGAGAGATTATAAATGTGTTGAAGCATTTAATTATCAAAAGCACTATACATTAAAGTCTTCTTCATCATATCTCAAAAAGTGCTTGTACATTTAGACATACCATGGAGTGCAGGTAGTGAATATTTCTTTCCTTGGCTTTGTCTTCAAAATTCATAATGTTTAGTAAACTGGGACAGGTAAATATAAGAAATATTATTTTGCAAACTCCAGCTGAACTGATGTTACATCATCCAGACACACAAGAAATTATGGTAGTCCCTTATTATACAGATTAAATCACTGTTCAAACTCAATATTAAACTTGAAAACAAATAAAAGTATAGTTTACACACAGTGGGCTAAAAAGAAGTCTTAATAACAGGTAAAACAGAATTGGTTGGTGGGTTGTTTGCTTTGCTTGATTGGTTTTGGTTTGGGATTTGGGTTTTTTTGGTGTTTTTTGTTTGTTTTTAGTTTGTTTTGGTTTGTTTTTTCCTCTTTCTTTTTGTAAGAATTAGTTATGGAATCCTAATGTGTTTTAGTTTAGTCTACCTTGGAATTAAACATAGCAATTCATCGTGGATGTCTGATATGTAGCACACACATGTAGATTGCTACAAGCTTATAAGCTATTAATAAAATTGGTGGAAAATGGTGACATAGGGAGACAAAAGCACTTAAGGTCAAATCTCTTCCAAGTCCAGCAAATTAAGGTCAAATTTTGTCAAGTATTCCATTCAGTTTTACAAAACAATGAGTTACATTTTATTTTGAATGTGACAGGAACTAGAATTTGTGTGTTTTTTTCAGTTCTTACCTTGAGCAACTCAAACATCAGTCATGATATTTCTTAAGCACATAAAAGCCTCATTTCCCCTCAAAAACAGAAAAAGAAAAAAAAAAAGAATTTAGACTTCTAGAGACCACCTGAAAACCTTAGTGTTAAGGCTAAGTACAAAATTATCTGACCGTGTGCCTGCATTTTCGTTTGCAAGAGAATTTGTTCGCATAATCCTGCTCTATGGAAAAGCCTCACAGGAGACACATCCAAGCCAGAAGCTGTGTAATTTTACAGTGGCAGCGGCATAGAAAAGTGCTTGGAACAAACATAATACCCGAGAACTTAGCACTGTGTTAAGTGGAGTTTCACACATTTTAAATCAGAGCTCAGCATATGAGCAAAGGATATCTGCAAAGGGCCTCTGCAAAGGGCCTATCATTCTCATGCAAGACAGAGATAGTCTCTCACAAAAACTAATGTAATTTTGTTAAATCACTTCAAACTTAACAGTGGTCTAACTACTGGAATTAAACCTGAGATTTGGAGCTGTTTCTTTTGCTCTGATTTAATGTAGCCTGTGTGTGTGTGCACGTGTGTACCTCACTATGTTAATATATAATAAAATATATATATGCATATATATATATATATGTAAAATAATCAATGCAGTATACATAAAGGGCACTTTTGCATTTCTGGAGTTCTGGACTGCTGTGTCACAGTATGCATTTTAGCAGGTTACTTTCTCATGCTAGTTCATTGATAATACACTAAGTACCCTAGAAATCTGTAGGTGGGGAAAACTACAGGTGAAACACTTATATATATAAGTTGTGCAGGACTTGTTTTTCTAGTGCTTGGGTGTTTTGGTTTTTGGTGGGTTCTTTTGTTTGTTTTGGGGTCTGGGTTTTTTTTGGGGGGTGATGGTCGTTTTGTTTTCTGGTTTTTGGTGGTTTTTTTTGTTTGATTGGTTTTGGGTTTTTTTCTTAATTCAGTTGTTCTGTGGCGATTTTTACTTTTTTAACAACTCTGCATTGTCACAGATGGGAACATTCTTCTTTCTGGCCAACTCCTACTAGCCAGACTTTGCACTGAGGAGTTCTCTCATCTGTCAAATGCAGCACAAATCAAAAGCTCCTCCATGGTTGTAGCTGCACTGAAGAGAAGCAGTGTAAACAATTCTTCCCTCCTCATGAGAAAACAGACTGGGAAAGATTGGTAAATTTATTCTGTCACTCAGTTCATCAGATAAAAGTCTTCAGGAAAAGGAGGAGTTGGTGTCTAGATCACAATTGCCTGAAGTTCTTCTTTGTTGTAGCACTTTAAAGAGAACATAAAGATAAAAACACCCACATTTACCTCAGTCTATAGTTACTGATGTATAGAGATGGACTGGCTCTGCCTTCATGGCTATTGACTGCTGTGTTATATATATTTCTCTCTGGGACTGAGTATGATTTCAGATATTTTGATTCAATTTTTCTTAAAAAAAAAAAAAGCCATTTTTCAGATGCCTGATACAATGTATGTCTGCAGAAGATCTGAAAAGGGTATTTCAGAAGAATAGTTTACTGAGTTAAGAACTCTCTTATCTGTGGATTTTGGAGAACTCAAAGACTAACTTTGCTTCTAAGACCAAACCAGAACTCAGTGACTGGGTCACAGTTTAAACTCCTGCTGGCTTCACAAAACTGTAGGGTGAAATTTAATGTTTACTGATTTCCATGTTGTATTCTGGCATCTGCAGTTAAAATTTTCTTGGTTTTCTTGAAACCATATGACATTCAATGGAGAGTATGAGAAGATAGACATTGACATAACCCAAATCTGTCGCAAAAATAAATTAGCAGCAAGCTTTGCTGAGCACAGCCACTGTATATGCTGCTGGATCTGGGTGGTAAAATGACAGGGAAAATAATTTTCACAGATCAGTGATGAAACGCTTTGCAAAACATACAATGTGATCTGACTCACAGATTTCACAACAACTGAAGTAATAAAGAAAATGGATTTAGCAAAATGGTAGTTTGAGGCATGTAATTAGGCAAAAATTCTCCTTCTTTCCAGAGTAATGGCTACAGTACAAGCAAGAGTCACATAATTCATACAAAAAACTGAAAATGACTCTGTGTTAGGTGGATGCTGATCATACAAATGGTCAGTTTTGTCTCTACAGGACAGAAATTTATGATGAAGATTAGGGAAAAAAAATCAATTTCATCAATGAGGACAAAGAAAATATATATTTCTATGACAAAATGATAAAATATTGTAATTTTTAAATTTTTTTTTGCTATATATAACATTTTATAGTTATTGGCTTAACATCTTAGTGTGGGATGCTATTGGTTAAGAAAGCATTCTGTTTGTTGTGAGAATCATCAGGCTGGGTGAACCTGAAGGTGCCTCTAATTTAGGAGGTTATCTCTGGCAGCAGCAAGCAGAACTGTCTCAGGAAGACAGGGAGAGAAGAGATTTCTGTAACCTGAGTTTCCAGTGACATACATGCTTTTTGAGTGGCAGGTTCCTGTTGGGTCTCATGTTTAATAATCACTACTCCACATGGTTTTCTCTGCATCTGTATAATTGCACTTGGAAACCCCACTACGATT
Source organism: Margarornis squamiger (assembly GCA_035222235.1). NCBI lineage: Eukaryota > Metazoa > Chordata > Aves > Passeriformes > Furnariidae > Margarornis > Margarornis squamiger. The sequence continues at coordinate 10,089 of JAWWTY010000193.1, read as the reverse complement.
TTGCCCCTATGACTTGTGTGTACAAGTTGTTTGCAGCCCTGACTGGAAAGTGTGTCTCATGTTAAAACTCTTATCTTCATCCACAATAAGGCAAGCAGGTCAATTTGAATGGCATCAAAGGGAAGCAGCATACTGCTAATCCCTAATAACTTCACTGGCTTTTCTGGGTTGTATGAAACAGTGCATATGATTCTTCTCCCTTCTTGATTTACACTCTTTATGACTTTGCAGACCCCCACTGCTTACAACCAGGGGTTGAAAGTCATCTGTTTGCTAAGCTGTAGAGTTACATCCCATTTATCTTCTTTATCTATGAAAATTATTCGCTATCTCTCACTATTCTAATTGCTCTTCTTTTCTAGTGAACAATAGATTTCACAGTAGCGTAACAACATGTAACATATTTCCCCCCTTATTCATGCTGATTATTCCTAATTTTATTGGTCTTATTAAACAATGATATATACTGTGCTTATTTTTTCAGAGAATTTCTGATGGTGAGCATTTTCTGATTCAAGACATTTGTACCAATATAGAGCCCTTCATCTTGTTTTTTATGGCATGTGTATTGTCCCATGCCATGCACACATAATCATATTTCTATGTGTAAAAAGATTAACCATCGAAGGCTGTAAACCATTAGTGACTGTGCAAAACACAGAGAGACAGTTGGAAGCTCTTCCATAGGTGGGAAAATGGTCCATTTCATGACTTGCTAAAATGAAACCCAACGACATGAGTCAGACATTGCTGAAAATGCACTTACTGCACTGAAGAAAGTAATCAAAAAAAAAATGTTGGTGGGAAATTAAACACAAAAGAGAGAAGGTAAGGATTACCTAGCAAATAATCATTGTATGATTGTGACTAGGTACAAGGATTATTCTAGTTGTCTTTAATTGATACTATTCTATAAAATATAGAAAGACTGCTTAGGTAGTTTTCACTTGCCTCATGATAAGCAATTAGTTCTTAAACAAGTTAATACTATACACTGTGATGGACATTGCTGTTTTCAAAATGAAATTGTTGATAAACAGTATTTTAGAGGGATTGAATTGGTGAGAGTTCAAATGCAGTGAATGGATTAATCTATAAGCAGAGTTGGAAAATGGATTTTGAAGGTGTCAAAAATATATTTTGTCCAAGTTTCTGCTGTGAAACATCTAAAACAACAGTCTAGTTGTATTTTTTTCAGAGAACTTTACAATGTCAAGTTGAATGAAAATGAATTTTGAAAAGGTCAGAAGTTCATTGATACCAAAAGTATGTTTGACACAAAGGAATCTGTACGAGCTGAATACTGAAAAATGCATTATTCAGCAGCTCAAATTATAAAACAAACAGCTCCTCAAAATAAATATATTTGAAAACTGTATAAATATGTTGATTTTATAAAGAGAAAAGCAAACTCATGTAACAGAGACTTTTGTCAGTAATTTACTTTTTCTTGGTTTGCAAGATCAAACATTGCAGTTCCAGGATTCTTTTTGTCTTCAAGTAATGCCTGTAACATTAAACTATGAAATTCTATACACTGACTTCCTAAAATAGAGATCAATCTTCATGTTTAGTATATACCTTTACTGTATTCTCTCTGTTGTCATCCTGTTATCATTAAATGCTGTGGCCAGAATACAAAACTACATTGGGCACTCAAACCTCATTTCAAACCAACACAAGTCGAAGTCTCTTTCTCTCTGCGTAATTCCCTCTGAATATATACTGAAAGACTAATAGCATATTTTATTGTTAATGTTGTTAGTGTAGCGCTCTGTTTTGGTTTTTTTATCAGTTCTGCATGCTGTAATTTTCCTCTCTGACATTAGAAATTTATTTCATTTTCATTAGTTGTGTCCTCACAGTGCTTCTTGTCAGCAGATTCTCTAACACCTAATTTCAAAAATGTTAATGCAGTCGAATGTAGTTGACACAAAGTATAAATTTGTATATTCATCAGCATTCTTGCCAAATGCAACCTTCCAAAAGGACTCCTCAAGATAGCAGATCTTAATTTCACTGTTTCCTCTGGATGCTCTAAGTCATCTATTTTAAAGTAACCCTGGCTTCAGCAAAATCCTCTGAGTAACTCCTGCTACTTAACACAAGCTCCATGCATATCATAAATTGTCTTTTGTGCCATAGATTCTTTTGCCTATAGTTATGAAACCAAGTAAATAAATTTATAGCTCAGCCATTTTAACAATATGCCAACTGCTCTGCTGTGAGTTTTTTATGTTTGGGGAAAGACGCCAAATGGCTTTTTTGGATTTACATCCAGCTAAGAAAATTTTTGGAGTGTAATATCTTTGCTTTTTTTCTTTTCCTTATCTTTTGGTATACAGGACAATAATCTAATCCTGTCTTGCTCACCCTGTTGTGCATGAAATGCAGGTCTTTTTCTACATATCAGTGTCTTGAGATCAGGCTCAGTCCGATTCCATGCTACAGGTTTTGGATAGCAATTTTCTTGTTTTCTGTCAAGTACTCCAAATCCCTCATCCTGTTCCCTATAGATACCTTGCAAAGCTTTGTAGATAAATTTTCTGTAAGTGAACATTTCTTTCATGGATGAAAAAAAAAAATTAAGAAAGGATTATAGGAAGGCAGAATACCTTTTGTAAAATCAGCTGATACAGTTGAAAGGGAATGTTTAGAGAACACAAGGCATTTGTTTAGATCAGAGAGAGAAGCACAAGCAAGCTTGGTGTGTTTGGAGTAGAGGTCAAAGATGCATTTTGACTTGAGGACTGATTTATGAAAAGTGAAGTGACCTAATAGTTATCGAAGAAAATAATTTTCTCACATATTCTTAGAATCATAGAATGTCTTGAATTGGAAGGGACCCACAAGGATCATTGAGTCCAACTCCTGGCCCTGCACAGGACACCGCAAGAGTCACACCAGGTGCCTGAGAGTGTTGTCCAAACACTTTTTGAACTCTGTCAGGTTTGGTGCTGTGACCACTGCCCTGGGGAGCCTGTTCTAGTGGTCAGCCACCCTCTGGATGAAGAATATTTTCATAATACCTATCATACTGCAGTCTGCAGGGAATTGGCTACTTACTGTGCACTCATCTGACATATGTATGACACTGCTTGTAAGGTCTCTAGCTCAGTGCTAGGGCTGGGGCTAGAGTAAGGGTTAGGGTTAGGTTTTAGGGTCATGGTTTAGATTAGGAGCTCAGGTTAGTATCAGCACCAAGGTTAAGTTTCAGGCTCATTTTAGGTGCTATCACTAGTGTTATATGGTTACGGCTAGAGGTCAGAGTTAGGGATTGGGGTTTAGGATAGGGTTGGCGTTAGGGTTATTGTTAAGCATTGGGTTTACGGATAAGGGTTAGTGTTCCAAAAAGAATTCAATAAAAAAATCCCAAGTGAAATATTTTATGATTGCATAGTCTTAATACTTCTAGTGGTGCAGATTGGTTTGGTCACTAAAACATAGAAACTGACCCTGGCCTAATGTGCATTATAAACTTAACCCTAAACAGATATGCATACTAGTTGGTGAGAGAGAGAGAGAGATTGGGTCTTTAACCTGCCATAGTGGCAGATAAATATATATAGGGTCACATTAATATTAATAGTATTCGCTGTCTACTTTCCTGGTAATAAAGACTCTGTGGACTAAATATAGAGAAAATTGTAAAGAAGTAATTCTTTCTCCACAGCTAGGGAACAGACCTGCTTTTACATGCTTTGGCATATATATATCAGCCCAGTTGATGGAATAACCTTTAAAACAGGAGGTGGAGAGCCTGGAAAGCTCCACACTGGGTCAAAGAGCTTTGAATTGTTTTCTGTCTCTCCTTGTTTAGAACTGCATTAAGGCTGCCACTGTAAGCACCTGGTAAGAGGGAATAAGACTATGTTTACCTCATACTGTAAGGTGCATGTGCACTGTGTTGAACACTATGCACTTGTCTCTGATTTCTGACCTTGAGCATATGTTTACAATTCCCACTGACATGAAGGGATAAACTGTCCTCAAATATCTCCGGAGACACTTTTGTCACTCAACTATTTCATGCTGCAGATAAAGAAAATAATCAATTGTGGCTGATTTGGAGAGCTGAATAGCTTGCATAATTTTAGCTTGAGATGATTAGCCATGCAAAACAGTTCAAATAAATACAGAAAAATACAGTCCACAGTGTCCAGACAGAATATAATCAGCTTCTGAATCAGAATGCTCTGAATGCTCATGTTCTGAGAACCAAATGTTGGAGCGCATTATCTTAATAGGATGTATCTCATTATGTATTATTCTAGGACACTTCTGTCTGTGAGTTGTTTACCTAAATGAGTTTATCCCTTCCAGTAAGATGAAAATAAATATGCTATATCCTTGGAATTAACTCAGATAATTCAACTTCCTAAAGCATTCTTACCTCTATTGAATGAAGTAGAAGTGGAGTGTTTCAGCACCTCACTATACCTGTAGATATTGTAAACCTGTTTTCACAGGAAGTGGCTAAATCAATTGCTTGCCTCGGTGAAAACTAAAAGCAGAACACATACTTTGCAGTAAAAGTTTTAGCAAACATACAGAAATTATGCCATGTTTCAGAATCTGGTCAAGTAAAGTAAAACACTAATGTTTGCTTAGTCTTAAGTTATTTAAAACTTTGCTCTTGCTTGAATTGTGTCTAAAATGTCTTTCCACTTTTTATTCCTAGCTGAATCTTCCTGGCTTTTCAATCTTTTCGGCTTTTCAGTCTTTCCAGATTTTTTTGCAGCAATGTAAAATAGCAAATATTTAACTTCTCAAATAAACATATGCAAACCATGAGACTTTTATTGTATGTTTGCCACAAAAAAAGTATGAAAATACAGTAACTTTTCTGTTAACAAACATAATGCAATATTTCAAATAGGATATTCTTCCTCTAGGCAACTCAGTGAAAGTGAAACTTGTTAGATTGCTATGAACAGAAATTGTTTTTCAGAGATATCAAAGACAGTGTTAGACTATCTTTTTTCAGTTTTTTGGCACTTGTCTTTACCTCTTGGTTGTCTTTTTTATCACTAATATAGTCTAGAATTTTGAAATAAGCATGAGTTACAACCAAAATAAGTCCCTAATTTACCATTAGTATCATTTTGCACATCCCCAACCTATACAGTGGATTATTTTTTTCCATTCATTAATGATACTATAGAGACAGTATTCACAAACACACACACAAATATATGCTTAGATTTCTTTTATACTTGAATTCTTCAAGTAGTTTCATCTGGAAAATGAGAGAAGGTGATTGTTTTGTTTGCATCCAGCTTTCAAAAACAATTTTGAAAGTGTTTTCAATTTTAAACTTTATACAGACATGAGTTCAATAATTAGAACTAGATACAATATTTTTAATGCAATAAAATTTTTAACTATTTTTTTCAGGGTTGAAAATAATTCATGTTTACTTTTCTGTTTCCGCCAAGTGGTAGGTTCACCTAGGCAGGTACACATCAACCTACTCTATCACTCATCTTCAACTCAGCAGGGGAAGAAAAATACAATGAAAGGCTCATGGGTCAAGGTAAGGACAGGGAAAGATCCCTCACTCACTAACTAGTGTCACAGGCAAAACCTACTCAGCTCTGGGAAATTAATTTCATTTATTATCAATCAAATCAGACTAAGATAATGAGAAATAAAACCAATTCTTAAAAACAACATCTCCTCACCCTGTCCTTCTTCCCAGGCTCAGCTTTACTCTGGGTATCTCTACTTCCTCCTGCTCAAAGGGTGCAGGTAGAAGGGCAATGTGGGTTGTGGTCAGTTCATCACAGACTGTCTCTGCTGCTACTCCCTCCTCACACTCTTCCACTTCTCTGGAGTGGAGTCCCTCCCAGAGCAGACAGCCCTCCATGAACTAGTCCAGTGTGGGTCCTTCCCACAGGCTGCAGTTCCTCACAAACTGCTCCAACATTGGTCCCTTCAATGGGGTGCAGCCCTTTGGGAATGCCCTGCTCCACTCTGGCACTGGCTCTGTCAAACACAGAGGAAGCTTCTGGCAGCTTCTCACAGAAGCCACCCCTGTAGCCCCTCTGTTACCAAAACCTTGACGTGCAAACACAATACAAGCCACCCAAACAATAGCATATTCTTTGTACAGCTCTAATGCTTGCAAGGCTTTAAATTTAGCTAAAGGATGTGATTTCAACTTCATCTACTGACAAAATAGGCCTCTAAAGCATAGGAAATGTGTCTTTTAAAAGCTTTTATATGAACTAAGCTTCACATACAAAGGCCTGTTTCAGAAATTTAAGGCCACTGTCAGCCCCAGGATAACTTGCAGAACCTATTTGAAGTCGACTTAAGTAAAGCAGAATGAATTTGTTGCAGAATTCTATCCTGAGAACTTGTCAGCTGAGGTGCCTATGGTAACAACCAGTTCAGTGCACTTAGAGCTGTGATACTGTCCCTCTCATATTCATGACAAGCAAAACAAGCAAACAAAAATTTGAATCAGTTCTTGCCCTCAGCTCACACAGTTAGAAAATCTTGTCACCTTGAGTTAGACCTTGGCTTTGCAAACCTCAGTCAAGGGCAAAGCTGTGTTCTTATTTGAGTTGTCAAAACCAGAATTGTGTGTTTTATCAGAAAAATTAAACCACTCAGAATGAAAAAAAAAACCCAAATAAACCTTCTCTTCTTTTGCCTCTGATTTCCAGGAATGCCTCCTTCAAAGGAGCTGGGGGTACAATTAAACACTCTTTTGTTTTCAGCATTGTCCAGATGTTTCTAACTGCCTTAATGAGGATGAAAATAAAGTTCCTTGAACAGGAGGGAAAACATTCAGTGACACAGCTGCCTGTCACTCTTCAAAACAACTCTCAAAATAGGGTTCACACTGATGCCAATTAGAGCTGTGATTATTGACATTTTTGCATTGGCCATTCTATTCTGTTACTACAAAAGACTACAGATTTTTATTTTCTTTTCATTCCCACTCTATTTCCCCTTTTGTTATCAAAATTTCCTCTCTAATTAGAATGCACTTCTCTAGTCTCCACTTGCCCAGTCTTAATACACCACCCTCTTCTGTACCTGTGTGTAAACATGTTATTTCCATATTATTCCTAAAATAAAATTATAAATTATTTATTAAACTTATATTTTTATGTAATGTTATATTCTTTATGTCTTCAGACTTGGACTCCAACCTTTTCCATGTTTTCTGCTGACTGCTAAATTTACCTTGTAGTATAAATTTTACTCTCTACGTGGCTCCCAGAAAGGCATGAAATCTCTTGAGAGAAAAAAGGGGTAGGGAAGCAGTCAGAGTGCATAAGAAGAGATCTTTATCTCTGTTCTGGGATAGATCTGCTTCTCTTCACTGCTAAAGTATGTCCACTGTCTGTTTCATGTCTTTGAAAGTCTACCTTGTTTCAAGCAGTTTAAGAATCTCTTACAAAAAGAGAGTATTTAGTTATTCCTTTATTTATCTTCTTATCACAATCGCACATACCATATGTATCTTCAGAGACAAATGCTGCCATTCCATAACATCAAGGTCTGGCAAGCAGAAGAAAAAAGAAGAAACAAAAATGAGGTCAAACCCCATGCAGAATCTACCAAATGTATACTTCTTTAGTATGTAGCTGTGCTGTCTTGCAGACTACCATATTGCGGTTACAATTCAGTGAGCCATTGACCATTAGAAACACATTTATTCTAAAATCAAGAGAAGTATATATGTTGGTGTCATTAAAATTGTTTTGATCAGTGGTACTGAGGTTGTATTCTTCATTTACTTGTGCATAAACTTTTTTAAATCAGTAAAACTAAATTCCAGAGTAACTTTGGAAGCCAGGAACACTTACTGTCCAGACCAAGCACATCTTTGCTTTATAATTACCACACAGCCTAGTGAAAGTAAAGAGTACTAAAGTGAGGAAAACATTTTTTATATAATTATGAGATAAATATGTAAAGGAGAAATGGAAGGAGAGATGAACTCTCTGTGATGTGCTATGGAAAATTATTTTGAAAAAAAAATTATTTTCCTCTTAACTGAGAATTAAAACTTATTTTGCAATAAGGCAGGCCACACAAAATGTTTGGGCAAAGGATCTTTGCAGAAGCTAATTTGCAATAGGACAATCTCAGGCATATATGTAAAAAGACTCCATAATTGTTAAAGAACTAAGGAAAAATCATATAGAGAAATAAACACATGAATTTCAGTTACACAAAAGTCAGACAAATCAGACTTCTGTAGATAAAAAAAACCCATAAGTCAGAGGTGAGGTACAATATTTTAGAGAAGGTGAAAGAAATGTTGTATTAAGAGTATTCCATTTCATGTTGATAAAAACTTACTTTTAAAAAGAGAAGACTTATCTGTTATTAGTCATGTACTTATATGCATTGTTATCTATCTATCTATCTATCTATCTATCTATCTATCTATCTATCATCTGTCTATCTGTCTATCTATGTATCTATGTATCTATGTATCTATGTATCTATCTATCTGTCTCTCTGTCTGTCTGTCTATCTATCTATCTATCTGGCTGTCTATCTGTCTATCATCTTTGCAACGTTTCTCTTAGTATTCCCCTTTCCAAATATTGACATATATTTATTATACAGAATTAAGCTCTGCTATTCAGTTGTTAATTGTATTAGTTTCATGCATGCTAGGTCAATTCCAAAGCACAGTTTCACTTATGGAATGACTATACAGAAAAAACAGAGGATTGCTTTGAAATTGTTTATGAATGATGCGACAGTGCTACGTTTCATTCTTTGTGTTCCACTTGTATCTTTCTAATGACTATCCAGTACTAGTGAAGACAAGACTGCTGCAATTCAATTACTTGTATTAACTTTGGAAAAAAAACCTTTCTATTGGTAATCTAGATTTTGATTCATCTGTGAAGGAATCTAATTAGTTTTCTCATAGGTATTGTTTCTTGTTTTTTGGTAAGGAAATTTATAATTAAAAAAAATGCAAAAGTAGTCAGCAGTTTTGCTGTATGGTTTTAAACAACTAATATTTAAACAATGTCAGTTTTATAACAAATAAATCACAAAACATTTTTTTTTTTTTTGTTTACTGTTAAAGCAATCCTACATTCTGTCTTGCAATGTGCATGCCTCAATATTAGGCCTATGAGAATTTGTTGACACTATACAAAATGACAAAAAAGGAAAAGGGCAAAGATATTTCAGGCATAGGTCAAATTCTTTCTAGGTTAAGGGCTTTTTCTTTTTTGATTAATGACATGCAGTTTTTCAAGTACAAAGACCTTTTTATGAGCTTAGAAATGTGTTATATAACCCATACATATTTCTCCTTTTTTGTTTTCTGTCCAGTCCTTTCACTGCATAGTACAGTCTTCACTTATTAAGAAAAAATTGTGGTTTAAATCTAGGTTTTCTTCACTTGGAATATCAGCATATATTACTTAATGTATAATTATACAAGTTATTGTCCATTAACCTTAAAAGAGATGTATTTTTATACTTATTTTTGTAATTAATTCAAAAGTGCCCAGCATTTGTAATGCTTTTTCTTTTGCATGAAAACTCGGGGAAATCAGAGGAAATGAATTCTGTTATTTTGTATGAACAAGAATCACAAAGCGAAGACAAGGTTAAAAAAATAATTATTCATAGAAACAAGTTCAAATATATGCATCATTGTTTACTTACTTGAAATATTCTTCCCTGTATTTTAAAAATATACTAAAAGTAGGATATAAAAAAAAATAGCCATTCTGTTACCTAAAAAATTACGGTATCATTGCATCTCCCCCAAAGGATCTCTTTTAAAGTATAAATCCAAGAAAATAGGGTTGTAGCACAAAAATCCTGACAGAACCTTAAATACAAGGTTGCAACTGTGACAATATTATATGTGCAATGAAAAAGCAATGGCAATAAAGGAAGCCACTAATATAAATTGTTTTAAAATGTGAGGTAAGCAAGTATTATGGAAAAGAAATATTACGAAGGTAGAAATACTAAATCAATGCAAGGATGTGAAGTAAATGCCAAGTTAGAAGGCTGCAATGAGATTTGCTGCAAAAATCTCAATGTAGCTTTATTTGTCCTTAGAGCAAAATGAAGTTATTGCCA
>JAWWTY010000192.1:0-19129 GCA_035222235.1 Margarornis squamiger | reverse complement strand
ACAATAAATTCTCACCAACACTCCCCTTAAGAGAAAGCAGGTCCTTCCCCTCCGTATGGCTGGGACAGCAGTTTCTCAGATAGGCCTCGGCTCAAGAGATAAGAGCTAGGCCGATACAGAGAGACCTGATGTCCTCCAAGCACATGAAAGGAAGAGAGAGAGACAGGGAGGAAACTCCCCATCTTATATACCCCAGATTACATGAAGGAAATGGTGTGGAATACTTCCTTAGTTATAAACTGGTTACCAAGGAAGGCCTGAACCAAACCCAAGGAAACTAAACCACCACATGTTCTTATATTGTGGATCCCAAAACTGTACACAGTACTCAATGTGAGGCTACACCAATGCTGAGTTTATGGGGTAATCACTTCTTTTGACCAGTTATTTATACCATGCCTGATGCACCCCAGAATACAGTTGGCCCTTTTGACTGCCAGGGCACATTATTGACTCATATTGAGCTTACTGTTGACCAAAATCCCTCAGGTTCCTTTCTGCAGGGCTGCATTCCAGTGTCTTGTCTCCCAATCTATACATACGTGCAGGATTACACTGTCCCAGGTGCAGTATCTAGCATTTGTCCTTGTTACATTTCATACAGTTGGTGGTTGCCCAGTCCTTTAATCTATCAAGATCTCTCTCTAAGGTCTCCCTACCCTTGAGGGAAGCAACAGCTACTCCTAATTTAGTATCATTGGCAAACTTAGTGTGTACTCAACTCCTATGCCAGGTCATTGATAAAAACACTGAGGAGTACTGGCCCTAAAATTGAGCCCTGGGGAACTCCACTAGTGACTGACCAACAGCCAGATGTTGCTCTATTTGCTACAACTCTTTGAGCCTGACTCTTTGGCCAATTGTTCACCCATTGTATTTGGTATGTATCTATATGCTGGACATTAGAGATCTCATACAAGACTAGCCTTTTCTTCTACCGGGATTAAACAAAATTACCTTAAATCAATCTGTAATTATCCTACAAAGAGAGACATTGTGAGGATTATTTTTTTTTTTTTTTGCCATCAGAAATAATTTTTACCCTTCAAAGTCTAGGACAGTTGAAACGATTTAACTCAATTTGCTAAAATGCCTCTCTTTGCCAAAGGCAAGCAAATAATGAGTGCAAAAGTTGGAAATACTTTTGCCATCTTAACTGTAGCAATGTGACTATAGAGCAATCACTGCAAAAGAATATCTTGTGCAGAATGAGTGTTCAGTTACTTAGGGATATGAGCCTGCAAATACCTATGCTCACGTGAATAGTCCTGGTGAAATGCCATGTGGCTTTATGAGTGCTATCTATACCATTTTATACAACACTTCTGTAATAGAGTTGTGACACTTCAGTGTTCCATACACACCTCTTCTGACTGCTTCCATGTCTCGCTCTCATTTCACAGATCTGCTTTTACTATGCACGTGGAAGCTGGACATTCGACAGTTCCTGAGGAAGGACCCAAAGACCTTCGTTGTCCTCTTTGCCTATATCACACCAAATACAAACGTAACATGATTGATCATATAGTTCTGCACAGAGGTAAAGATGTCCCTGTATATATCTATATCCAACAAAGAGAATACTGAACAGAACACCACTCTTTCAGATTGATCCATTAAGTTTTTTTCTCTGTATGTGAGGTCAGATATGTGAATAGATCAGGCACTAGTACATCTTACTTATTTTCTGTGAAATACAGTTTTCCAATGTAGAAGTAGGCCAGATTTAAAATTCTTTTTATGCTTTTTCTCTAGAGAGGTCAACAGTCGTCAAGTACCTACTTAGACTAATTTACAATTTGGACCCAGGCCAAAGTTGTTCCTATGTATGTGTTTCTAAAGTGCTTACTATCATAAACACTGTGGTAGGATGTATCCATTAACTCTAGGGGCTTTAAAATATTCCTTGACTCCTTGCTTGAAATTTTTCTCTTCATACCACCTTCCTCATCTGTTCATAGGAACAAGAGAAAAATTAGGATGTTTATTCCTCCCCCCCTTTTTTTTCTTTTAATAGAGCTAAAAGTAGGATTAGAGATTCCTATTCTGTTAACTAAAGACAAGCTCAGAAGAGACATCTTTTGTGGTGCTCTCGGCTGAGATTCCTGCTGTTCTGGATTAACACCAGTGGGAAGCTAAGCCCCACACAGCTGCTTGCTCACTCCCCCTTCAGTGGGTTGGGGGGAAGAAACAGAAGGGTAAAAGTGAGAAACCTCATGGGTTGAGATAAAGACAGTTTAATAGGAAAAGCAAAAACCATGCACACAAAACAAGGAATTCATTCATTGCACCCATGGGCAGGCAGGTGTTCAGCCATCTCCAGAAGAGCAGGACTCCCATCTTGCGCAGTGGATACTTGGGAAGACAAATGCCATCACTCGAAACATCCCCCCCCCTTCCTTCTTATTCCCAAAGCCTTTATTGCTGACCATGACATCATATGATATGGAATATCCCTTTGGCCAGTTGGGGTCAGCTGTCTCAGCTGTGTCCCCTCCCAACTTCTAGTGCACCCTCAGCCTACTTGCTGGTGGGGCTGTGTGAGAAGCAGAAAAGGCCTTGATGCTGTGCAAGCCCTGCTCAGCACTAACAGAAACATCCCTGTGTTATCAGCACTGTTTCCAGCACAAATCCAAAACACAGCACCATATGGGCTACTATGAAGAAAATTAACTGTATCCCAACCAAACCCAGTACACCTGCCCACAGTTATCACACTTAAAGCTTGTAGGTCTGTTGACTGTCAAAATTCAAACCTGTGTGTAGGGATAGTATTCTGCCTGCTTGCAGTTTTGGCAGAGTTTTTGAGTATTGTATTGCTGATGAGCAAACATATTTCACATGCCATCTTTTTCTTGGAGGAGCTTCTGATGTTGCAACCACTGTCATAATCTGTTGTAGCAAGCCACTTTTCAATGCTGGTTATTTAGCAGTGTAGTAGATGCATATAATTCAAACTTCTTTCTTCTGTAAAGGCTATTTTGAAGGAGCATTTGAGAAAATTGCTAAGGACTGTTCAAGGACCCAAAAAGGATATAACAAAAGGATATAACAAAGCTGTCTTACTAAGTGTAAGGGTTCAAGAGATGCTTTTACTTAGGTGCAAGCTTATCCTTGAGGGTACCATACTGTTGTATTTTGTCCAGATTTAGGGTATGCTCCAGGATTACTCCTCAGGAGTAAAGGTGGGTTTGGAAGGCAGGGTGGGGGGCCGGGAACAGAAACCCTGGGACTCCAAATACTGGCTTAAGTGCATCTTGTGAGATAGTGTTCTCTGGTTCATGGTTGTGCCCAAGATAAAGGGGAGAAGGTCTGACAGTTCAAATGCAAATAAACAGAGAGGGAGATCTTGTTGGACCTAGTTAGGCAAACTTCCAGCAAAAGGAGACAATGCTGAGATGCAATGGTGGAGTAGCACTTCATGGGTTCAAGGCAGCTGTGCTAGCTTTACAGAGCTGTTTCTGACCAAATGGTAGGATGTAGGAGTGGTTACCCCCTGAATATGTGACACCAGACCTGTTTTTTTGTATAGCTATAGCTTCAATTGCACAAAACACCCTTGAGCCTTTGTGCTGCTGAAAGAAATCTGTAATAGGAAGGGATGTTGAGGGAGGTAAAACAAAATAAAGGGCTTAATGTAAATGAAAATTTAGCCTTTAAAGAGTTTTATAGACCCCCAAGGGAAGGGCAGGGATTTTTATCAGTCATGATGCACCAAGACTGTAAAGGAATTAAGATCCATTCTTAAATTTTTTCTTTCTGATGTATATATCCAGACTAAAACCTATTGTATCTAATTGTGGCAGCTAATGCAGAGGATTTTGGTGGGGTTAATGCGCACAGAAAGAAGGTGCTGCTGTGCAGACAGAACTGAGGGATGTTGCACAGTCTCAGATAGCCTTCCTTACTTGAAGCCATTTGGATTTATAAAATAAGGACAATCTGAAGCTGTGGTCTAAGCACATTTGTTCTCCAGGTGGAGGAAGCAGTATATTGTATAAAAGTATATATTGTATAAAATATATAAATAAAAATAATTACATAATGTATATATAATATACACATAAAATATATATAAATAAAAAGTATATTGTATAAATATATATATGGTATAAAGGCAGAAGATTGAAAGTTTTGATCCATTTTCTGTATTGTCTTTTCTCCTATGCAAAAATCCCTCCAGCAAAGCAAAAAAAGTTTTAGATCTCTAACTTACATTATAGCTTTCAAAATGGTGACATCGCAAGGCCCTGATTTGGCAGCATGCAGTTGAAATGAAGACTATTTGTCTCTTAGTGAATAGCTACAGAAGTTGATTCTTACTGAGCTACAATATTATTAAGTGTTATGGCCAGCAGGATGTTGCCAGTTTGCCACTGAGAGCCTTCTATCATGTGTCACCTACTCTACTCAATCAGTTCTTCAGAGTGATTGAACTCTGATTCATAGAATCATAGAAAAGTCTACATTGGAAGAGACTTCTGGAGAACATCTGGTCCAACCATTTGTTGGAAGCAGGATCTTAGATTAGGTTATCCAGGGCCCTGTCAAGCCAAGACTTGAATATTTCCACCAAGGGATATTCCACTTCTTTTCTGGATAACCTATTCCAATGTTTTAATTGCTTTCATGGTGAATAATTTTCCTATATCCAGATGGAATTGCCCCTGAAGCAACTTGTGCCCATTGCCTCTTGTCCTGTTGCCATATATCCTTATGCAGTACCTCCATCTTCTCTATGACTGCCTTTTAGGGATTGGTTTGCCTTCATTGTTACAAGGGCACACTGCTGTTTCATATTCAGCTTGCTGCCCATCAGGATCCTCAAGGACTTTACGGCAGAGTTCCACTCCACCTAGTAGGCCCCAGCCTGTACTGCTGCTTGGGATTGTTCTGTTCTAGGTGCAGGACTTGACATTTCTTTGTTAAACCTCAATTCATTCTTCTTGTTCCAGTCTTCCAATCAGTCAAGGTCTCTGTAAGGTTGCTCTCTCTTCTCGTGTATCTACTTTCCCCCAGTTTGGTGTTATCTGCAAGCTTGGTGAGGGTGTATTCAATACTGTCATACAGATCATTTATAAAGATATGGACCCAGAATCAACCTCTGAGGAACTGCACTCATGACTAGATGCCAGTCTGATTTTTCTTACCTCAAAAGATGGTAGTTACTGTCTCACTTCAGACATCTTGTGGTCCATCTTTACAGCCCAAATTTTGCCAACTTGTCAACAAGGGTGTTGTTAGAGACCATGTCAATGGTCGTGCTAAAAATCAAGGTAGATGACGTTCACAGTTCTCCTCTCATCCACTGAGCAAGTTATTTCATAATAGAAGGCAGTCCAGTTGGTCAAGCACAACTCATATTTTGTGGGCTGAGGCAGGGAGTGAGAATAGAAATTACAAAGTCAGTAGCTACTTTACAGGCAAACACTGAGAAGAGATTTGGCTCTTGAGTTTCTCTTGACCTTCATAACAGGCAAATCTTGTGAGCTCTTGAAATTTCCATATTGGAGACAGAACTCCTGCTCCCTGCCCAGCAGAGCTGTTGGCGTTTCATTTAGACCAGGCAGTGCAATTAGTTTTTATTATCCTTTTGTACAAATTTTCCCATCATGAAATGCCTTGATATTTTTCCAGCACTGAACACAACACACCAAGATCAATATTAGGGATATTTGTTTATATTTCTCAATACATTTGTTTTCTAGTAATTATTTTACTTTTTTTTCTTGGTATAAATAATTGTTTTTTCCTTCCATTTCATAGAATTTTCATCTGTTTCTCTGAAAGAGTAAATTTTTACATATAAGGTTTTTATAGTGTCAAATGTGCACTTTTTTCATGTTGTAAGCAAAACGTATGCCTGCTTTGACTTTACATGCTATAAATATTTAGTGCATTAATTGCTTTTCTATTTAATCTCAGATCTGTATTACAAATAATCGAAATGTTTCAGTCTAAAGAAATTAATAAATTTCTTCAGAGATGATGCTGGGGAGGGATGGGACAGAGGTCCCCTTAGTCCTTTTGCTAAACTGTTCCACAGCATGTCATCTTTTTGCAGTGCATACATGGTAGACTTTGTGGGCACTGCTGAACTTTAATAAAATTTGTGTACAGAAGCCAAAGCTAAGTTTCACAATTTTTGGATAGGACTCATATTTGTTGCAGTTTTCCCAGTTGTTCAGATACAATAAGTATATAAATGAGTAGCCAAATATAGAGGGGGTGGAGTATGTGATGAGAGACAGCTATTAAAGTGGTCAAATATTGTTAGAGCATCAATTACGTTTTAAATTCAAATCACTTTGCAATTTTTAAGTTAGTTGTTTAGATAAAGCTCATTGACAATAATACACATACATTTAAGTCAGTGTCGTCGAGCAGCAAGGACCAGCTGCTCCCCAAGGTCCAGGGAGAAGAGAAGGATAACATGGACAGTAAGGGTGGAGTCTTGCTGGCTGGGGCCCAGCCCCACAAGTACCAGAGCAAGGCAAGCAGGGCAGACTCAGAGATGATGGCCAGGTTCTGCCAAGAATCCAGATCAATAGGCAATTTTGCAGCAATGATAAGATCCAATATCAAAACAGAAAGTTAAACCACTGGTGTTGTGGTTTAGGAATGGTATTCCCCAATTTAGTATTCCCACTAAAAAGAAAACCACAAACTGCTCCCCTCTCCCCTTCTGGTGGGAGACAAAAGGCAGAGATTGCGGGTTGAGATAAGAACAATTTAGTGGAACCAGCAACGAGATAAGAAAACAAACAGTAACAGCAACAATATTAATAATAGCAGTGTACAAAAAGAGGGTGATTTACATGCAAAATGCTCACCAAGCTTGGCCCATGTGACAAAACCCTGAGGCAATGAACAATGGCCAACGGGTTCCCCACCCTGCCACAATTTGTTCCACCAGAAAGGGACGCCCTTCTTCTCAAAAGTGAGAGTCTCTTTTCCCCACCCCTGCAATGATGTAAGTGGTGCATAAAACCTTTTATACCAACCCCTGCTCTAGTGTTTTTTAAAATATGTGTCACATGCTAGAGAAAAATCTAATTTTCAAATGTTTTAAATAGAGTTTCTCTTTTAAAAACTTTTTGTTGGAACTTTTTTTTCACTTTTAAAAACAAGTTACCTTATTTCAGTGTATTCAATTGCACAGAGCTGTTAATACCTTTTAAAATATTCTTGTTACGTGTTCAAAATCACAGCTTTAACGCCTGTTATCTCTTAGAACATGTGTATCCCCATCACTTTTCCCACTTGACACAACTCAGAATTTTTTTGCAACAACTTCTTTAGCTGGAAAGGAACCACAAGTTTTCAGTGTGTCACTCAGATATAGCTTTGGGGGAAATTTCCACTTTTACAGTGCACAAAGAGAATGTTCTGAGGTAGGAAAACTTCCATGTTCAAAAAAAGGGGAGCACAAGGAGGAGAACAAACTGAGACAAGTGTAATATTAGATGGGCTGTGGAAAATTAGGCTCATGAGCAGTGGGAGTTATGCATTGGCCAAAGACAAATGGAGGAATTCTGTAGCTCTTGCCTCCCTATAGAAATTATAAGAGATGTGTCAATGCACACAAGTCCCCTACCCTTTATGTTTACCCTCTAAGAATCAGGCCTGGGATTATTTTTGTTTGTTTGTTTTAAGATATCATTAATGGTGATCTTCATGAGGAAGATCAAACTCTTCCTTTAATCTGCAGTCCATAAGGAATAATAGTACTAAATTTCAGTGTTCTACTTCAAAAGGACGGTTGAGTAACAAAAGCTGTAGTGAAGATCTTCTGGTGACCCTCTGCTGAAAGCACAGAACCACAGTGGATGAATGTTGCACACATCAGGATTCTGACTCTATATAGAAAGACTGAATTGAATTGTGCTGTCCTATTAAAAGTGTGTGTTTTGCATAAGAGGAAGGAAGGAAAGAGTTTAATAGCTCAGTGAGAGCATTTTCAATACATGCTTGTAGCATAATCAGAATTGTGGGAAGCATGAAATTACGTGTGGATTTTGAATCTTAGCTATTAAAAAGCTGAGTGTGTATTGAAAATTTCTGCCCCTGGCTGATCTCTGCAGAACCACCTTCAGGAGAAGATACTGCTGTACAGTGAGTAGCATTAAATGTGATGGTGATAATACCAGCTCTGATCATCAGAAGCTGGGAGGGTGATGTATTGAGAATCACCCTATATGCTCCCTGTTTATTACAGTTCTAGCACCTTTTACTGGATCTGTCATGTGTTGAACTAGAATAGAGCTTGGTCTGACTGATTTCTATCTGCTTTTATATTCCTAGGCTCTGCTATTCTGTCTCACAAATCTGCCCCAACAATCTTATCTGCCCTAAATCTCATCTTCCCATCCTGTTCACCTGATAAATGGTTACATTTGCAAGGACACCTGCATTTGTAGTCATGTAGGATTAACTCTGTATAGAAAGGGAATTTTCATGTATTTTTTTTGTTGGTCCAGTTTCAGCTCAGTAGATAGATTGCATACACAAATAGTAGATCCTGTTTCTTCTGTGGGTGGTATGTTACAATTTGCTGACATATTGCCTGATGTTTTTTATTTCTTAAAACTTAATAAACATTCCCGTCTCCCCACAGAAGAGCGTGTTGTTCCTATTGAAGTTTGCCGTTCCAAACTGTCAAAATACTTGCAGGGAGTTGTTTTCCGCTGTGATAAGTGTACCTTTACCTGCTCCAGTGATGAGAGTTTGCAGCAACACATAGAGAAGCACAATGAACTTAAACCTTACAAATGTCAACTCTGCTACTATGAGACCAAATACACAGAGGAGCTGGACACTCATCTTCGAGATGAGCACAAGGTAACATCCAAAGGGATTTAATTTGTAACAATGTACTTCTTGCAAATGCTATATCTAGTTTATTTGCATGTCCACTCCGAATAGCCAACCTGCATTTTTCCTTCCAAAATGTGGAGAAGGTTCCAGTGCTGGACTTCAATTTCTCTCAAGTTCTGTATTTTTTCAGAAATTCAAGCCTGTGAGTTTCTAAAGCTGCTGAGTTTGACCAAAATTCACTGACTATTCAATGTAGAGTATGATTATCTGGAAAAAGCATTTTTATATATTGTGAGTATTTTTTTTTAAGTTATGAAACAGCATTTAGGCTCTGTGATTCAGATACTCTAAGACACAGGAGCTTCCAAAGCATAAGATTGCTCTGGCAACTTGGACAAAGTGGCATGTCATGCATATTCTAATAACACAAGTCAGTGCATTCCAGTTTGCATTTAACAAGGTAAAAATAGAAGCTTGTCCTACTTACTGCTTAAGTTTAGGCTGCTTTGGTATTTATGTGGAACCTTCTGAGTGCAGACCTGATCCATACTTGGAGAAGTCATTAGAAAGCTTTCCACAGACTTATATCTGCTTTGGATTTCTGTAGTTCTCAGCTGTGTTGCTGTAAGAGTAGCAAAATTCTAGAACTGAGGCATGTTTACAGAGGGGGTTTTTTTGTCAGTTTGTGGGAAGGGGAAGTCATTGAAAAGAACTATCAGGAGCTGAGCTGCTTGATTCTCACTAAAAATGTGTTCACATTTTGTTGACTAAATGACATTTTGGCCCCCCCAAAAAAATTGACAAAATTACTGTCAAAAGTACCAACAAAATTGACTGCATTTTAAAAATTAACATTGTAAACTTATGTTGGCTTGGTATTCTTATCTCACTTAATTGCTCCTTATTGCTACTTGAGAATCTTTCTACAGTTTAACCGGTATCTAAGATGTTGAATATCTCCCAGTGACCACAGTGAGGATCCTAAGAGATCCAAGCACTATTCCCCACCTGTCCGACTGAGTGCATCAGGCTGGGAAGATTTTCCTTCTATTTGTGTCTCTCCTCTCTCCAATAAAAACCTGAACTGATTATTCCCAGTTGTAAGGGAGTAAGTTCCCTTATCCCCCTATCTTTAATAATTTCTAAATATTAACTGGCTAATTTGTGCCCACTGTGGGCTCAGGTACATAATTGGCTTATTGGCATCTTAAAGAGTTTCTCTGCATGAGTGAGAAAATGTAAGTGCCAAGCATGTGGCCTTCTCTGATTAAATTTAATAGGTAACTTGTTGAATCATAGCAACACAGCTGTCAGTTCTAGAAATGTGGTACTAACACACTGCTATATTTAGGGTAGCTTGCTATTTGCTGATAAACCACTGAGTTGCGAGTTGATCTTGGCTGGCAAGAAGAGGCCTGCCCAGTCACTCTTTCACTCCCCCTCCTCAAACAGGACAAGAGGAGTATTGTGGGTTAACCTCCGTGGGCAGCTAAGTCCCACATAGCTGCTCACTCCCTCTCCCACCAGTGAGATGAGGAAAGAGAGTTGGCAGGGCAAAAGTGAGAAAACTTGTGGGTTGAGATAAAGACAATTTAATAGGGAAATCAAAAGCCACACACACAAGCAAAGCAAAATGAGGAATTCATTCACAACTTCCATGGGCAGGCAGCATATCAGCAAAGACTCAGAGGCAAACTGCATGGGCAGATGTGCTCTGGAGCTGAAGATACCACAAAGGATGTGGCAACCCATACAGAGCACTCACAAAAGCATGCAGCTGTCCAGACCTCGGGCTGCAGGGAGTGCCACAGCCTGGCACTGGGCTCAGAGGGCAGCAGAGACAACAGCTGTGTGAGGTGCAATCAGGTGGACAATCTGCTCAGCCTGGTAGCGGAGTTGAGATGAAATAGAAAGACTAAGAAGTATTAGGGACTCTGAGGAGGAGATTGACTGGTGGAGCCGCGCTCTACCATGCCTTAGACAAATGCACCTGCCATCCACTTCACAAGAAACAATGGAACACCTACCCTCTCAACACCAGGCAGAAGGAGGGGACATTAGAAATGGAGGGGAATGGAAACGGGTTTCTGCTCAGGGTGGCAGGTGAATCCCCTCCCGACCTCCCTCACCTCCCCAGGTGCCCTTAGGTACGAGGCCCAGGAATCTGAGGTCCAGGGAAATGAGGAAGTGGATGAAGGTCCATCTGAGTTGGAAGGGCCACCCAGGGCAAGGCAGCCTACTTTCCACATCACGACCTGCTCAGTTAAGAAAAAAAAAGAAAGGTAGTAGTCATTGGTGACTCCCTTTTGAGAAGAATAGAGGGCCCAGTATGCCAACTGGAACCAACCCATAGGGAGTTGTTCTGCCTCCCTGGGGCCCCGGTAAGGGATGTCACCAAGAAACTTCTCAGCCTGGTATGGCCTACTGACTATTACCCGCTACTGGTTTTCCAGGTGGGTACCAATGAAGTCCCAACAAGAAGTCTGCCGACAATCAAGAAGGACCTCAGGGTCTTGGGACAACTAATCAAAGTATCTGGAACACAAGTAGTGTTCTGTTCTGTTCTGTTCTGTCCTGACAGTTGCAGGGAATGATGGGGCAAGAAACAGGAAAACCATGCAGATGAACACCTGGCTTTGAGACTGGTGTTACCAGCAGGATTTTGGGGTTTTTGATCATGGGTCAGTTTATACAACACTGAGGCTGCTGGCAACAGATGGGGTTCACCTGTCTCAAAGGGGAAAAAGGATCTTAGCTCAGGAGTGAGCAGGGCTCGCTGAGAGAGCTTTAAACTAGACTGGAAGGGGGATGGAGACATAGCCAGGCTCAACAGAGATAAGGTGTGGGAAGGGGAGAACTATAGTGAGCACCCAAGTAGCAAAAAGAGGCTAAAGAGGGGATACCTCAAGCAAACACAAGCAGCCAAAGACATAACCACAAAACAGGACTATGGGGCATCCCCTCGCAAACCCACTTGGATGTTGACACACTCAAATACTTCTATAAAGTGTCTGTACAGCAACACACGCAGTATGAGGAAGAAACAGGAGGAACTAGAGATCTGTGTGCAGTCACAGGGCTTTGATCTCATTGCGATTACAGAGACATGGTGGGATAGCTCACATGGCTGTAATGTTGTCATGAAGGGCTACACCCTATTTAGGAAAGACAGACCAGGAAGGCGCGGTGGTGGAGTTGCCCTCTATGTGAGGCAACACTTGGAATGTATGGAGCTCTGTCCTGGGGTGGATGACGAGCGAGTCGAGAGCTTCTGGGTTAGGATAAAAGAGCAGACTAGTAAGGGTGGCATTGCTGTGGGTGTTTGCTACAGGCCACCTGATCAGGAGGAGGAAGTGGATGAGACCTTCTACAGGCAACTTGAAGCAGCCTCACAGTTATAGGCCCTGGCTCTTGTGGGGGACTTCAACCACCCTGACATCTGCTGGAGAAGCAACACAGCGATGCACAAACAGTCCAGGAGGTTCCTGGAAAGCATTGATGACAACTTCCTGACACAGGTAGTGGAGTATCCCACAAGGAATGGTGTGCTGCTCAGCCTCATACTAAGGCCTTGTAGGAAATGTGAAGGTTGGGAGCAGCCTTGGCTGCAGTGACCATGACATTGTGGAGTCTAGTATCAGGCGAGGAGGAAGCAGGGCAGAGAGCAAGGTTACAACCATGGACAGCTAACTTTAGCCTCTTCAGGGATCTTCTTGGAAGAATCCCATGGGAACAGACTCTGCAAGGTAGAGGGGTGCAAGAGAGATGGTCAATATTCAAGCACCACTTCCTCCAGGCTCAAGAACAGTGCATCACGATGAGCAAGAAATTGAGCAGAGGGAGCAAGAGACCTGTGTGGATGAATAAAGAACTCCTGCCATTACTCAAGCATAAGCAGGAAATACGCAGGCGATGGAACCAGGGTCTGGCCTCTTGGAATGAATATAGAGAGGTTGTCAGAGTAAGTAGAAATGAGACGAGGAAGGCCAAGGCCCATCTGGAATTAAATCTGGCCAAGGATGTCAAGGACAGCAAGAAGGGCTTCTTCAAATACATCAATAACAAAAGGAAAACTAAGGATAATGTGGGTCCATTACTAAATGGAGGGGAGACCCCAGTGACAGAGGAGGCAGAGAAATCAGAGTTGCTGAACACCGTTTTTGCATCAGTGTGCACTGACAAGACCAGCCACGGAAGCTCCAGTGTTCATGCAGGTAATCAGAAGGCTAAGCCCTGGACTTTCAAGCAAGAAAGGAAGTTTATTTCAGGAACACTACACAGCTGCCAGAACTCACAGCTGGGTGGCAAAAACACACACACAGGCCGCTGGTCTTTGAGGCTATACATATCGAAGGGCTTTAGACATGTGCTGTGCTGCTTTCTGAGCCGTTCCCTTTCCCTCCTTCTCTTCCCTTCCTCCACTTGTGAGAGAAGGAATACTTCTTTTCAGATAAGCGTTCCTCTTGTGTAGCTTAGCTGAAAAACAGCTCTGAGGGAAAGACAAAGAGTGGTTGCTCTCACACATTCTCTCAACCTATGTTTCTTTTAGCCGTGACAAGTTTCTTGAGCAAAGAGAAGTTTTCAAACCGATTTACCTCCTCACCCATTTCTTGTGCAGGGTCCCCTCAACCCCCACAAGCCCTCAGGAATCTCTGACCCAGGAGACCAGGGTAAAGGAATGTTGGAAGGAAGACTTTCCTTTGGTCAAGGAGGATTGGGTTAGAGAACTCCTAGGAAAACTTGACATCCACAAGTCCATGGGCATCCACAAGTGCTGAGAGAGATGGCAGACACTATAGCAAGGCCACTCACAATATTCTTTGAAAGGTGGTGACAATCAGGAGAGGTGCCTGAGGACTGGAAGAAAGCAAATGCCACCTTGATCTTCAAAAAGGGCAAGAAGGAAGACCCAGGGAACTACTGGCCAGTCAGCCTCATCTCAATTCCTGGAAAAGTGATGAAGCACCTCATTCTGGAGGCCATTTCTATCCTCATGGTGGTGATCAGGAGCAGTCAGCGTGGATTCACTAAAGGTAAATCATGCTTGACCAAGCTGATTGCCTCCTACAATGAAACAACTACCTGTGTGGATGAGGGAAGAGCAGTGGATAGTGTCTATCTGGACTTCAGCAAGGCTTTTGACGCTGTCTCTCACAACATCCTCATAGGCAAACTCAGGAAGTGTGGACTGGATGAGTGGACAGTGAGGTGGATTGAGAACTGGCTGAACGGCAGATCCCAGAGGGTTGTGATCAGTGGCATAGGGTCTAGTTGGAGGCCTGTCACTAGTGGTGTCCCCCAAGCTTCAATACTGGGTCTAGTATTGTTTAGCTTGTTCATCAATGACTTGGCTGAAGGTGTAGATGCCTTCTCAGCAAGTTCACTGATGACACAGAACTGGGAGGAGTGGCCAATACCCCAGAGGGCTGTTCAGCCCTTCAGAAGGACCATGACAAGTTGGGGAGATGGGCAGAGAGGAACTGTCTTAAAGTCAACAAGGGCAAATGCAAGGTCCTGCACCTGGGGAGGAACAACCCCATGCACCAGTACAGGCCGGGGGTCGACCTGCTGGAAAGCAGCTCTTCAGAGAAGGACCTGGGGGTCCTGGTGGACAACAAGCTGCTCCTGAGCCAGCACTGTGCCCTGAAGACCAATGGGATCCCGGGGTGCATTAGGAAGAGGCCTTGCCAGCAGGTCGAGGGAGGCGATCCTACCTGTCTACTCAGCCCTGGTGAGGCACATCTGAAGTGCTGTGTCCAGTTCTGGGCTCCTCAGGACAAGAGACATGGAGCTCCTGGAGCAGGTCCAGCAGAGGCTACAAAGATGATGAAGGGACTGGAGCATCTCTCTTATGAGGAAAGGCTGAGGGAGCTGGGGCTGTTCAGCCTCGAGAAGAGAGGGCTGAGAGGGGACTTCATCAATGTCTACCAGTATCTGCAGGGAGGTGTCAGAGGCTGGAGCCAGGCTGGTGGTGCCAAGCATTAGGACAGAGGAACGGGCAGGAACTGATGCCCAGAAAGTTCCACCTGACCATGAGGAAGAATTTCTTTCCTGTGCAGTGACCAAGCACTGAACAGGTTGCCCAGAGAGGGTGTGGAGTCTGCCTCACTGGAGATATTCCAGAACCGTCTGGACACAATCCTGTGCCATATGTGCTCTGGGATGACCCTGCTTGAGCAGGGAGGAGGGACCAGATGACCCACTGTGGTCCCTTCCAACCTGACCCATTCTGTGATTACTGTCAGGGGCAAAACAGACTTGGCTTGAGGAAAATTAAGTTTAATTTATTGGCAATTAAAATGGAGTTGGTGGTGAGAAACAAAGACCAAAAAAACCCTTAAAGACCTCTCCCTCGCCCCCATCCCCAAGCTCAACTTCACTCTTCCCAACTCCTCTGCCTTCTCCCCCTACCCTAAGTGTCACAGGGAATACGGGCCACTAGCCAAAGATGAACCCATGAGTGAAGCTGGTGGCAGCTCTGTGAAAACATATTTTATAAAGGGCAGAAAATGATGGAAACAGTAGGTGGGAATGCAGAGGGAATGAGGAAAGTGAGAGCAGGAGGGAATTGGGGGAAACAAGAGAGGAGTAGGAAGTGCTCCGTGGTAGAGCAGATACTCTCAAAGGGACTCCAGTCCATGGAGAACCCACACTAGGGCAGCTATTTCCCCATTCCATGCTCCCCACCCCCAAATGTCCATAAGAACAGTTTGCTTTGGCTGTCTATCAAAGTGATCATTCAGGTCCCATCTTTTCACACATGAAGCTGAATAAAGCATTCACAAAGGATTTTTCTGCAGTGGTGGTGTGCAAAAGTGATGCTTGATCCTATCAGTTTTACAGTCCCATGAAAGGGGAGAAACCACAGGGTGCTTAGCACTGCTTGGATTTTTTTATTTTCAATACTTCAAAATGAGGGAAGCTTCTCAAATAATAGGACCATTTTGAGAAGCAAAATGGAGACATTTAGTATAAAAAGGAATGAAGAACCATTAACAGTGAATGTAATTTTATTTGAAGGGAAACGTATTAATTTGACTAGATGCCTGATAACTTTCCCATTTCAGCCTACAGCTTTGTTGATGGGTTGGGTTTTTTTCAATAGTTGATGATGGTGTTTATTATTGAAAAAACCCCATTTATCTTAAGGTGAATCGTAATTTTGAGCTGGTTGGACGGGTTAGCTTGGATCAGCTGGAACAAATGAAGGGAAAACCAGAGAGCTGCAGAAGTGATGAGGAAGAAAAAGAGTCAAGCCACAAGACTGAAGAGAGAGGTCAGTATACTTGCTTTTTCTTTTATGTTGGATACTGTCACGGACCCTGCTGGTTACATCAAGCAAGATCAATTGTTGACTCAACAGGAGATTCCTTAAGTCATGTACACTTGTCAGTATGGGCAAAATGGAGCTTTTGTCAAGACACTTCCTGAAGGAATTTTGTGGTTTTAATGCTTATGATAAGATTTCTTCCCTTAACTTGCAGCTGTAGCAGACATTAATGTTTTGTGTAGACCAGCAGCTAGAAAGGGATGAAAAGTCATGCTGTCTTTGTGAGGATTATATCAGCACTATACACAAGCACAGGTGCTGAAATGACCCTGGAAAGTATGGTATCCAGGCAGAGAAAAAGAAGGCACTATCACCTGAGCCTCATAAATCCTTATAAACTCTACCATGGGAGTAAAAAACCCATAAAATTAAGATCATCATTTAAATTGACTTCGAGATACTTGAGATTCTTATTATGAAAATATAAGAATATCACCTTCTAGGTTGGAAATTGAAATTTGCAGGGAGAAACAGACATAACTGCTTTGTGTGATCAGTAATTAAGCTAGGTATAATGTCTTAGAAAGTTTGTTTAGATTTTATTTTTTTGCTTGCAGTCTTCTGTAATATCTGATTGGCTGAAAAATCTGCATTTGACTGTTCAAGTGAGTGATCTAAAAATCATGCTTATTTCCCAAATTGTATTTCACTGCTGTTCTTTCCCGGCTTCCATTTAGAAGTGACAGTTGTTAATTTTTCTCCTTTTCAGGTAATATCAGCTCTAATTTTTAATTTTTTTCCTGAAGTGGATAAAAATATGTAAAGTTCCTATGCCATCTACCTTTATAAAAATCCAAGTTCTATTGACTTTATCTTTTGCAAAATGGTCTCTTGCACCTTGTAGTGGTGGTCTTCAAGTCTCCAACTGACACAGATGCTGAAGACATGGCTACGTGGCTTGGGTGCAGTGTCACATGTTAACATCATCTTCTAGTTGATATTCAGAAGCTGCTTCCAATTAAAAAAAAAAATTCACCCTGTTAGATTAGGACTATACCTGTGCTCGTAAATATTGCCTGTAAGAGTAGCTAATGTTGTCACAGCTTTCAAACTGCACCAAACTGTAATGTCTTATACCACTTGGATGCTTTTTCTGGTTTTAGTCTTCATGGTGTCACTAGGAGGTGGGATTTGCCTATCTTCCGTCTCTGAGTATCTGTGAGGAAATGTTGGCTCAACCCTCTGAAGTCCCTGACTTCAGCAGAGCCAGGATTTCTTCCTGTGAGACAAGCTGCGGCCTAGATTGACATCTTAAGACTGATGACTGCTATACTTAGGTACATCATTGCCAAGAATGGGCTGTTGGGACACTGGGCCAAAGAATCATTCCTCCTTGGAGAAGTTGGGCATGTCATCTCAGCAGAGATGAACTGCTGTGTCAATTGGTAAGGTGTGGGTTAACCCCAATGGGCAGCTAATGGTGTGGGATACCCCTTTTGTCAGTTGAGGTCAACTGTCCCAGCTGTGTCCCCTCCCAACTTCTTGTGCAGCCCCAACCTGCTTGCTGGCAGGGCAGTGAGAGAAGCAGAGAAAGCCTTGATGCTGTGCAAGCCCTGCTCAGCAATAACAAAAACATCCCTGAATTATCAGCGCTGTTTCCAGCACAAATCCAAAACACAGCACCATATGGGCTACTACAAAGAAAACTTTATTCCAGCCAAAACCAGTACAGAAAGGAAAGGAATGATTGGTTGCTGGTAAAGGACAAAAGAAAATATTTGGACCTAGAAGGAAGATGATGTGCATGGAAAAGGACTAAGTTATTTATCTGAGATACTCTAGGAAAAGAGTAGCTGGTCTTGCTAGAAGTTGCATCCCAGAGGGACTGTCTGTCTCTACTGACCTTTACATCTTACCTTTAAAAGAAACCTGGATTTTTTTCTCTGGGTTGGGTTTTTGTGGTTTTTTTAGTATATAAAAATAAGTGTGCATGTGTGCTTGTGTGTATAATGCAAGAAAATCAAATGCAAGTCAGATGTCTATTTAGTATGTTACCCCTCTCTTATAGACTCCAGGTAAGTGCACAGCCTGATTACTCCTTCTGGGAAGCAGTCTGAAACCAAACTAATCAGGGACTCATGGGAAAATAGGTGGGAACATATAATGTATTCAGAAGGGACAGCAGAATTATTAGGGTAATGCTTGTTAATGGGAATTATGAGTATAAATTCTCCCTAGTCATTTGAGCAAAATAGTCTATATTATGTCTGCACAGTCCTAGAATAATTTTCCTGTTGTCTACTGTACTCTGGATTTGTTCTTGTACAGAAGAGCAGCTGTCACCTCCAAAACTCCTACCCTCCGTAGGTGTTGGATTAGTCATGGTACAGGGGCAATGTGTTTCAGTGGTATTTATACATTTAGACCACGTATATGGTATTAACTGTAGGAGTCACATCCAGATGTAAATGGAGCCCACGGCACTGACTTTCTTTCTGTTGCTCATATCAGATGGGGGCCTTGCTTTGTTATTGTTTAACCCCATAGTGAATACACTCATGCTAAGAAATATGGAATAAGGTTTTTTTCCTTCTAGATGGACAGGATTTTAAAAAAAAAAAGGTGTAAAGAGCCATTCCACCTAGAACTTTTAATACGTGGGAAACACGTAGCGAAAATGCCTTTACAAAATTTATCATGGAGAAGAAAAGTGAGCACGTGGGCAGTTCTGCGTTTATAGGCTGATCTCTAGTGGAGTAAATTTGAGAGTGAAGATACCAAGTGAGCAGATATAAGAACTGAAATGAAGCAAAATCCCTTTTCTTTCATTATGCAATTTAGGGGGAGTCAGAAAGACATTCCGTTGATTTCTTACTTAAGATAACTCTTGCTAAGAAATTAATGCTCTGAGTATATGCTGTCTCATTTCCAGGCGTCGTGGGTTTCTCTGATTAGGTTTTTTTTAATAAGAGGAAGATTGGCTTCTGTTGGAAGTCTCTGGAAGTTTCCCTCCATCCTATAGAGCAGAGCCAATGAGGGCCA
>JAWWTY010000191.1:0-19673 GCA_035222235.1 Margarornis squamiger | reverse complement strand
AGGGGTCTCTGAGGGGAATGGGGGGTCTCTGAGGGGAATGGGGGTCTCTGAGGGGATCGGGGTCTCTGAGGTGAATGGGGGGGGGAGAAACCCCCTGAGGGCCGTGTGGGGTTGGGGTGAGGGGACAGGGCCAGGGAGGGGGGTCCAGGGGGGTGGTGGAAGTTGCGAAGTGGGGGATGATAATAGTAAAAAAAAAAAAAAAATGTTAGAAAACGTAAAAACAAACAAAAAAAAATAAAAAGAAAAAGGGTCGGGAAGTAGGAGGGGAGGGTGGGCAGGGGTGAGGGGGTGCCAGGGAGGAGCGGGAGTGCATCCTGGGAGTTGCCCGATAGGCACAGCTACCAGAGCATGTCAGCAAAGGCGGATTATTGGTGCCAGAGCCTTGGGAAGGCGGGGGAGGGGAGTGGGGGAAGGGCCGGGCCACCACCGGGGCCACCGGGACACGGCCCGGGGCCACCGGCCCGGCGGACCCCCCGAGGGACCCGGCAGAGCAGCGCTCCCGAAACACCCGCGGAGTTTGGGCACCCGGCGGGGAAACGTGTGCGGGGAAAGCCGGGGGGCTGTCCCGAAACGGGAGGGTTTGCCGGCAGCACGGAGGGCTGCTCGGAGGGCTGAGGGGCTGCTGGAAATTGTGAGGGGCTGCTGGAGAACCTGAGGGGCTGCTGGAAAATGTGAGGGGCTGCTGGAGAACCTGAGGGGCTGATGGCAAATATGAGGGTCCACAGGGAAACCTGAGGGTCTGATGGGAGATCTGAGGGGCTGCTGGAAATTGTGAGGGTCTGCAGGGAAACCTGAGGGTCTGCAGGAAAATATGAGGGTCCACAGGGAAACCTGAGGGTCTGATGGGAGATCTGAGGGTCTGCAGGAAAATATGAGGGTCCACAGGGAAACCTGAGGGGTTGATGGCAAATATGAGGGTCCACAGGGAAAGCTGAGGGGCTGATGGAGAACCTGAGGGGCTGCTGGAAATTGTGAGGGTCTGCTGGAAAACTTGAGGGTCTGCAGGAAAATATGAGGGTCCACAGGGAAACCTGAGGGTCTGCAGGAAAATATGACGGTCCACAGGGAAACCTGAGGGGCTGATGGCAAATATGAGGGTCCACGGGGAAACCTGAGGGCCTGCAGGAGAACCTGAGGGGCTGCTGGAAATTGTGAGGGTCTGCTGGAAAACTTGAGGGTCTGCAGGAAAACCCGACGGTCTGCTGGCAAATGTGAGGGTCCACAGGGAAAGCTGAGGGTTTGCTGGAAAACCTGAGGGTCTGCAGGAAAATATGAGGGTCCACAGGGAAACCTGAGGGTTTGCTGGAAAACCTGAGGGTGTGCAGGGAGAGCTGAGGGTCTGCTGGCGAATGTGAGGGTCTGCTGGCAAATATGAGAGTCCACAGGGAGAGCTGAGGGTTCATAGGGAAGCCCAAGGGTTCGCAGTAAACCCGAGGGTCTGTGCCAAACCCTGAGGGTCTGCTGGAAGACCCCCATAGAAACCTGAGGGCCTGCAGGAAAACTTGGGGGTCTGTCCCAAAATCCAGGGCTGTGTTCCAAAACCTGGGAGTCCACAGAGAGACCTGAGGGTCTGCAGGGAAACTCAGGGGGCTGGTGGAAAACCTGAGGGTCTGGGGCAAAACTCAAGGGTCTGCCCCAAAACCTGAGGGTCTGCAGGGAAACTTGGGGGTCTGCCCCAAAACTTGAGGGGTCTGCAGGGAAACTTGGGGGTCTGCCCCAAAACTTGAGGGTCTGCAGGGAAACTTGGGGGGGCTGCGCCGAAAAACCAGGGGGCTGCTGGAAAACCTGAGTGTTTGGGACAAAACTGGGGGGTCTTCCCCAAAACTTGAGGGTCTGTGGGATAACCCAAGGGTTGCTGGAAAACCTGAGGGTCCACAGAAAGGACCTGAAGGTTTGCAGTGAATCCTGAGGGTCTGCAGGAAAACTCGAGGGTTTGTCCCAAAACCCGAGGGGCCTCAAGATAACTGGGGGGGCTGCCCCAAAACATGAAGGGCTTCCCCAGAATCCAGGGATCCGCTGGAAAACCTGGGAAAGTTGAGGGGCTGCAGGAAGACCCGGGGGTCTGGCTTGGTCGAGGTGGTCCTGCGAGGCAGGAGGGACACGTGGGCAGGAACAAACCCGGCCTGGGAGTGGGTTGGACTCAGCCGGGCCTTAGGCCGGGGGTGGTGCCAGCGCGTCCCCCTGGGAGTTCTGGGTGCCAGCGTTGGGAACGGGCTGCTTTTCCCCAATTTTAAGGCAGTTTTCCCTTTTGCCTCGACGGCTTTTTTAAAAAATTCTCATTTCCTGGCAGTTTTCTCTCTGTGCTGCTCTGGGGGGGTTTAGTTTGTACGTAAGACAAGCTCAATTGAAAATAAAGTGATATCCTGTCTGTGGTCTACCACCTTCTGCTCACCCCCAGCTCTGCTGGGTTTCACTGAACGTGTCTAGAGGGCTTCTGAAAACGCAATTAATTATTAATTTTCTGTCTCTTTTTCTCCAACTTTCCCCTTTTCTCCCTGGTTTTGTGCTAAGGGTGGTGAAAAGGCAGCTGTGAGGGAGGCTGTGCATGAGCTGTGGCAGTTGCTGTAGGTAAAATATTGGCAATTTGAGTGTTTAGAAGTAACTTAACTGCACAAATTTTCAGCCGGGAGCGAATTCCAAACAGGAAAATAAGTGTAAAGAGAGAAAAAGCTTCTCTGTTTGCTTTAACTTAAGGAAAAGTTGTTCTTTTTGCTTTAACTTGAGGAAGACCTTTAAATCTAACTCCAAAAATCTTAGAAATCAGTGGTAGAAGTATTTATTTGAACTTGCTGAGTACAAAGCACCAGTAAATGCCAAGAAAATGTGTGAAATACTTCAGTATTTTTCATTACTGTTCCAACCACAAACTTTTTACAGAGAAAACTTGTATTTTTAGTGGACAGTTCTCTTTCAAGCTGCAGATTTGATTTTTTTTCCTCATCTCAGTGGTACAGAAAACTCCTTTTTTTCAGATTTTCTCAAGAGTTTCATGGCACATCTTACCAGAACCCAAGTCCAGCCCTGTCCAAACAGTGCCTGAACCTTCCAGAGGGTAAATCAGATGATGTTACCACACAGATGGAGCTGAAATTCCCTTTTTTGTGCCACTGGTCTCTAAAGCCCCCTGTCTGATGGGCAGTACCTGGAGCAGACAGGCTCTTCCCTCTTTCCCACTTGGCTTCCCTTCCTTCCTGCTGCCAGGAGCAATTCCAGAGGGTCCTGCAGGATGGGACTTGTCTATAAACAACAAGCTGGGGACTAGAGAGAACAAAATGTGGGCTCCAAAAGCCCTCAAATGCCCTGGCTCTGCCTTTGGGAGCTGCTGGGAGCGTGTGGATGACTTTCCATCCAGAGTTAATGATGCTGTCCCATCGTGAGGGGCTGTGGGAGAGGCAGCACCACAGTGTGAAACTTCCTTAGAGCTGCACAAAATCAGAGGGTTTGGGCAGTTTTAGGGGTAACTGGATTTCTCTGACCTCCATCAGGGCCAAAGGGCATCAATCCCTTTGCACCCCAATGTTTCCAGCTTCAATCTGGGGAGTCCAGGGAGTCCCTGGAAGTGTCCAAGGCCAGGCTGGAGCACCCTGGGACAGTGGGAGGTGTTCCTGCCCATGGTTGGGCTTTAAGGTCCTTCCAACCCCAACCAGTGTGGGATCCTATAAAACAGCTCTGGGGCATGTTCCCTAGGGAAAAGCTTCAGGAATATGTGGGGAGAGCATTGCCCTGTCCTGGCTGTGCAGGACACAGGGGTTCCCTCTCCCTCCTGTTCCGGGGCTGACTCAGGATCTCCTTTCACAGTCTCTGGTGAGCACCCAAAAATATCAAAGGATGCTGCAGCCAAAGAACAACGAGAGAAGCCTCACTATAAAAATACCCCTTTTGCTGACTAATTCCCTTTCTCTTCGGAGCAGGGGGCTGTGATGTTTTTGGGATCCTTTCCAGTGTGGTTAATATTCCAGGTGGGAAAGCTGAAGGCGTTGGAGCTGCCATAGCTCAGATCCAGGTGGGCTGAGGGTGTCTCCAGAGACCAGCAGTCTTACCTGTTTGGTTGGTTTCGTACAGAGGTTACTTTCAGAACAGGAGAATAAATATTTTTACCCAAGAAAAGAAATCCTGTTGGCCAAACCCCTCCACCTGTCTCAAGCAGGGGAGCAAAGAGAGCTTAAAAATGAGTGTGGAGGGGAGGACAAGGTCACCTGTGTGGCTGTTCCTCCTTGGCTTCTCCCCTGAGCTCAGGGAGGAATCATTGTCTGAATATTTCAAGAAATCCAAAGAGCTGACAGTGTTTTGGAGCATCTTGTACCCATTTCCATCTAAATTATATCCCTGGAAAAAGAATCTCTTCCACAGGCAGGGCTTGGAATTAGCACAGAATCTCTTCCATCAACTCTCTTACTACTTTTAATGACACAGGTTTCTAGCTTGGCCAAATAAGTTAATGCTGGTTGTGAAGGGAAGTCCTTGGAAAACACAAATTCCCGAGGACAGGGCCATGGATGTGCTGTCACCGTGTCCTTGTGTCAGCCACAGCTCCAGGTCCGTATTCCTTGCTCCCAGGAAAAATCAGTGTCAGTTCCAGGCTGGGATCCTGGAAAGACCCCTGCAGTCCTTGCTTTTTGGTACCTCCCAGAGCTCCCAGTGGAATCCTCAGGATTTTCCCATCTTTTCCTGGGGTTGCAGCTTTCTCTGAGCCAGAAAACTCCACCTTCTAATCCACCACTTTTACAGTCTCTTCAGAGTTAAGTTTATGGAACTGAACCCACAGGTGACACCTGGAAATTCCAAGGAGGCTGGAAAAAAATGTCAGTGTTTGGTGAAAAACATCAGGGATTTGTGTTAAAGGGGGAACACAAAAAGGGGGAACTTGGGAACACACTTGGCATCAGGGCTAAACTCAAGGAGGCTTTTTCCTACCTGCTAAATGTCACCATTTTCCCCAGTAATTCCTGCTGACTGACAAAGGTTTATATTTTGGATATATTGATAAGTATCCCCAAGGCCCATCAGAGCCCAAAGCCAGCTGCCCTGATCCCTGTGCACAGCCCAGTCCAGCCACCCAACAATGGATTTATATAACTGGAATAGCTGGGGAAGTGAGAAACTTCCTTCCTCTTAGGATACAATGCCAAGGATGTCAAACCCCCAGAGATGATAAGAGTTGGGCTGTCCTTTCTCTGCTCCTTATTAACCAGCTCTGATGATCCCACACAATTCCATGGAGTTCTCAGTGCCATGGGCATCCTGTGGACCCAGAGCAGGGATGAAGGACCAGCCTCCTCCTCCCAGGGAAACAAACTGGCATTTTTCCCTGTGAGCCATCCCTTGGAAGGGTCTTCCTTCCTTTTTGTCTCAGCAGAAAAGTTGGGATTCGTTGTCCAGGTTGGAAAAGAGCTTCCCAAAGTGTCCCTGTTGGCACAACTAAAGCTGGTTCTCTCCTTCTCCTCTCTCTTCCCATTCCCATGGGGCAGCCTGTATTCCTGACATCAACACCAGGGAAAACCACTCCTGGATTTGGGAATACTAATGAAATAAAAGGTAATTTTGGAAGAAGGAACCCCCTAATCTTGGTCTTCCACCAAAAACTCCCCAGTAATTCTGGGAGAGTGGTCTCAGCACTGGGGTTTGGAGTTCAGGACTTCACTGAACTCCCAGCAAGGAGCAGCAGTTGCTTTAGGAATACTTTTCCCTTGAAATCTGAGGGGAAAAAAACCACCACCAGTAATGAGTGATCCCATCAATCCTAAATTTAGAAATGAATCTAATTTCTAAGCCTCGCTTTTGAGCAGGAAAGCAGGTTATGGAATGACCTAGTATGGAGCTGTTGGGGGAAGAGAGACAACTTGAGGGATGTGGAGTTGGAATTAGCAAGGGATGACGGGAAAAGACCAGCGTTTTTATGTGCTGATAATAAACATGTTACTACCAGAAGGAACAATGTTAATAAAGGCTTCGAGGAAACAGGGCAAAGAGGCTCCTTATCCTCATAAAAGCAGTTTCCAAAACACAGGCAACGCCACCACCAAGCTCCAGTTGAGTTCCCTTTGGATCAGGAACACCGGGCTGTGCTTTCCCAAACCTTTAAATGGCCCTTCAGAGCTCTGTTGGCATCTTCCAGTGAAAGGAGGAGTTCATTTGGGATGCAAGGGAAAAACCAGGAACAACTGGCCATTCCTTCCCCAGCTCCAAGGAAAACCCTCCGTTTGGAAGGGAGAGCGAGAGTATTTTATTCTCTGTGGGTTTGGCTCCAAGTTGCTCCTTTTTGCTCTTTATCTGCCTTTTATTGGAGTCCCTTTTAAACCAGAACTGTACTGAGTTCATTTCTTCTCTCTTGGAGATTCCTACGTTTGATTTCTTTGCAATCCTCCCTCCAAGGCTCCCTTCCTCCCTCCCTCCAGGACCTTGATGTTGGTCCTGGAGATTATCAGTGTGCTGAGATTAACCACAGGCTGAAATTTAACCCCCTGCTCAATGCTTTTGTCCATCCCCCACATCAGTGCCACTCTTTGGGGTCAGAAGGGCTTTACTTTGTTAAAAAAAACCCCAACTAATTCAGTTAAAAATGATTTTCTACAACAACCAACCTTGGTGTTTGTGCACAGGAGGGGTTGGAGCAACAGGGATAATTGTCTCAATATTTAAAGAAATCCAAAGGAAGTGTTTTGGAGGATCTTGTACCGTTGTCATCTCAGTTGTATCCCTGGAAAAAGACCATCTTCCAGAGGCAGGACTTGGAATTGATGCAGAATCTGTTCCATCCACTCTTTCTCTCTCTCTGTCCCCTCATCCTTAAGGATCTTTAGCCAGAATTTGTCTGTTAAACCACAGGGAAGTGCTGCTGTCGTGGCATCCCCACACACAGACACCTGATTGTGCCACCCTCCTCTCCCCTGGGACTCTGGGGAGCACAAACTCCTGGGAATCCCTCAAATCCAGCTGTGGGATTCAGGTGGGGTCCCTCTGGCTGCAGCTGTGAACCCTTTTCCTTGGGGGAGACATTCCCAACTCCCCCTGAATCCCAGGCTTTGGAGGGTTGCATCTCTGGGAACAAACCCTGCCTTGAGCTGAGCTTTTCTGGGCCCAGTTTGGCAACTGGGAAACCCTGACTGGGGGTTGGTCAGAGCTGATTAATAACGATGGGTAATTAACAGTGACAACCCTGAGTCAGTAACGACCTCCTGCCATTCCCAAGGCTCTCTGGCAGATAAACACAAATCCTGCTGGAAAAGGGCTTGGAAGCTTTTCAGTTTTTCTGTTTGTTGACAAAAAAAAAATCCCAAATCTTTGGGACAATCCCTGGGATCCCTAAGCAGGGACATCCCCCCTGTGCCAGAGGGACAGAGCAGGCTCTCACTTGTGTCATCACCAATATTACAAGACTTCTAGATCTGGTTTATCCTGAGAAATGAAGCATTTCAGCCCAAACTGCTCCTGTTTTTCTAGAAAATGGGGTGATTACAAACAAGAGCTTTTGGTCACTTCTCTTCCACAAGTGGTAAAATCTCTCAATTATTGAGTTCATATTTATATTTTCCCCCCATCCCTGCTCATTTGGAGGTAGTAAAGACCAAGACACTCCACGATGGAGGAATTGTGGGGCACATTTTAATTCTGTTTAATTCTAGTAACTCTCTGCTCCTCCCTTTGCTGCTTGGCCTTTCAGAGCATGGACACAGGCCCCAGTGTGAATTAATAATTTGAATATTTTTGACTCAGGAGCCAACAAAAAAATCAGACCCAGGTGAAAGTGTTTGTTATTGCACTGAGGAAACAATTAATTCTTAGAAATTCACATTTTAATGACACAGAGAGCTACACACAGAGCAAGGTGCAGAATCCCTGGTGCCCAGTATCCCCCAGGAAAAGGATTCCAAGGTGTCCCTTGTCTGTTCTGGAACAGGAAGAGACTCCTGGAGCCTTATCTCGTGCTCTGAGTGACAACAGTGAGGGCTCCTGGTTTCCTCTTGGATGGGGCAGTTAAAAATAGTCCTGAGGGTCCAGATTAAAAACGATTTTGGGGAATATTCCGTGATTTGAACAACCACCAGGAGGGAACACCGGGGTCTCTGTGTGTGTGTGTGTGTGTGTGTGTGTGTGTGTGTGTGTGTGTGTGTGTGTGTGCCCCCAAATCCTCCCCAAATCAACCAGGACAGGAACTCTGGCGTGAGGGGTTGGGACAACTGGTTAATTCTGCTTTTAATCAGGGTCAGGTCCTGATGAGCCACGTGAGGAGAGGTGCTTGTTTACAGGCAGGAATGGCTCCGTGGCTCTGACTCACTGTTTGCCAGCAAAACAAGCGTGTGCCAGGCTGGGCTCAGCAGCCTGGAGGGATTTCAGCCCTGCTTTTGGGGGGCTGAGATGGGCTCAGGCAGATCTTGAAATAACAACCCTGCTGGGTGAACTTTGCTCTCTCCCACTCCGGAGCACAATCGATAGTCCATGGAACGCTCGTGGAACTGGAGCAAAGCTCCCAATAAATCCTCTCCCAGCCATACAAGGGGTTATTGGACACAGGGCTGTGGAATTTCACTCCAAAGGCACCTCTCTGGGTGCTGCTTCCCCACTCCATCTGCCACCTCCTCCTCCTCTTCTATTTCTGATTAATTTCTAGTTTGGGTCATTCCCCCTCGCTTAGCTCCTGGGATTTGGACACTTCCCAATCCCACTTTACTGCAAGGAAAGGTTCCCATGGAAGTGTTGCTCCCCGTGGGTGGGACATGGGCACGGGGTGGGTGACACAGTGACCCTGAGGGGCCTCAGATCCTGCTCAGAAAGCATCAGTTTTCCCTCTCATCCTATTCCTGAACCATTTCTGAAATTCCAGCTGGTGGGAGCTGCAAGTTGCACTTGCAGGAAAATAGTTTGGACAGAAAACAAGGACAGGAGCATCTCTTGGTGTGGAGCCTATGGAATTCCTTTCATTCCTGGCCTAAGCCATCTGAAAATTGCATTCAGAGCATTGTTTTCCCTGTTTTCCTCTAAGGATGTGGTTGGTTAATTCCAAACTTCTACCCAGCAATGTGAATATCAGGATCAGGGAATCCCAGGATTGCTGAGGTTGGAAAAGTCCTCCAGGATCAGCCACCCTGTGCCCAATCCCCCTCTTGTCCCCCAGCCCAGAGTGCCACAGCCACTCCTGCCTTGGACACCTCCAGGGCTGGGCACTCCAAACCTCCCTGGGCAGCCCCTTCCAAGGCCTGACCACCCTTTCCATGAGGAAATTCCTCCTGGAAAAAACACCTTGACAAGGATTTGGGAGCGAGGGGAACACAGCAGGTGTAGGAGCCCACCTGAAGCAGGTTCTGGAGGTGTCCCAGCTCCCCATTTCTTGGCCCTGTGGACCATCAAACCACTCGGGAGCTGCGTCTCTGCCTTTGCCAAGACACTTGTGGAGCTCCAGAACTCGTTTGTCCTGTTCATTCCCCCCACATTCCCAGGCTCCTGGGGCTGCAGGAAGGTGACCGAGGCCACCAGAGCTGCCTCCAGCTTTGCTTCTTGCCTTTCTCTGGGCCACACTGGGAAGTGCATCAAGGAGAGGCTCCATCTCCTTTGTCCTTCTTCCTCTAGGGACATTTGGCCTGAATTTTCCGGGCTTTTTTCTCACATGCCAATCCCAAATTGTGCTCTTGCCGCCACCAAACTCCCCTCTTGGTGTGTGTTGTGTTGAGGGTTATTTCATGAAGTGTGGGCAGTTTCATATTAAAAAATCCAGGAAGGATGATTTGATCCATATTACTTACAGATTTTGTGTTTGGAAGAACAGCTTAATAGTTGGACTTTGTGGCTCTGGGAAAATTGGTGATGTTTGGCTTTACCAAAACAGAATTGAGGCTACAGAATGTCAACACTGGTTGCAAAATGAACCTTTATGGAGTTTCCTGGGTTTAAGCCACATTCCTGAAGGAGAATCAGGCACAAGTGAGCACTGAGGGCACTTTGTGGGTCGGATCCGTATAAAACTTGATCCAAACAAACAGAGTGGGGAGGAGGGAACCACCCACAGGACTCCAGGGAATGCCCTCCTGGAATGTCACCTTAGTGACACCTTCCCTAGGGAATTCCAGCCTTCCCTCTGGGATTAATTAGGCAGCTTTAATAAGGCCCAGGTGGGAGGTGCTGAGCTAACACTGCCAAGGTGTTGCTTTTCCAGCCCTGGAGGTGTCCAAGGAAGGACTGGCCGTGTCTCTCAGTGCCTTGGGCTGGGGGACAGGGTGGGCTCTGTGATCCAGGAGGGCTTTCCCAACCTCAGGGATCCCGGGATTTTGTGACTCTCTGCATCACCTGACTCATAACAAGGAGAACCTTTGCAGAAGTTGCTGTTTGCTGACAGAAAACAGCCCCTAAAATTCTCAACAATTGGGCTTTAATTGAAACACATTTAATTTAGGTGACAATCCAATCAAGAATAGAACGTTGCCTGTTTTAATGAAGGTCCAGAGTCCCAAAAAGGAGGATATTCAGGCTAAAAGTGCACAGGGCCTGGGCTGTGAGGATTTGAGGTGCTGTTACTGGTACTGGTCTAGTGGAAGGTGTCCTTGCCCATGGAATGAGATGAGCTTGAAGGTCCTTCCAACCCAAACCATCTCAGGATTCTGTTCTAGCTGGGATTAGGAGTTCTGTAACTTTAGCAAGGCGCTCCCACCT
The DNA here is from genome assembly GCA_035222235.1 of Margarornis squamiger. Taxonomy (NCBI): domain Eukaryota; kingdom Metazoa; phylum Chordata; class Aves; order Passeriformes; family Furnariidae; genus Margarornis; species Margarornis squamiger. The sequence goes on along the minus strand of JAWWTY010000191.1, from coordinate 9,032 downwards.
GGCACAGATGTTGATATATCAAAATAGGGATCAGAAACCAGTTATTAATTACTGCCTGATGTCTGTTGGACCCAAGTAGGCTCAGCTTTATTTTTCCTGAACCCAAAATACTTCCAGAATTCCAGCCCAAAGCCCAACTTTTTCAAAATCCAGCCGGATTTTCCCTGGCACCCGTTGAGGGGGGAGGTTTGTGGTTTGGTCCCAGTGGGAAGTGGTGACACTTCCCTTCCCTGTGCTTGGAGAGGCACTTGTGGCTTTGGACAGGGGTTTTCCAGCATTTTTAATGTCCAAAAATAATTAGCAGGACTTTGGAGGGACTGACTGGGAGGGAAAGCGCAGGGGTGTCGCTGCTGGAATTCCTTTGGGCTGGAATGTGGGGTAGAACAAGGGGATGGAACCCCCAAAGAGGCAGAGGAGCATCCCTGTCTTTCCACAGGATCTAAAAATCAACTTTCAGCCTCAGAACTGCATCATAAAATCCAAAAACCCCCAACCCCATCACTAATTACTCTGCTTCCAATCACTAAATATCACTTCGGAGTGCATTGGAAGCCCAGCTCTGGTGAGATAAATGTTTTTGGGGGAATTCCTTCCCTAATTCCTGGTGACATCCCCCCTGTTTGTACCTTCCTGCTTCCAGTTCCACCAGCCAGGTCTGAAGGGGCACCGTGGAGCCCAAAACTTCATCCTTTAGGGAGGAAGAAGGGCCTGAAACGGGGTGGGAATTACTAACCTGGGCTTAAGGAGGGTCTCGTTGCCCGGGTGGTGATTTGGGAGCCAAGAGCCCCCATCCAAAAAATAACCTCGTTCCAAAATTGGGGGAAGAGGGTGCTCTGATAAAGAAATCCTTCAATTTGGGTCCTTTGGCAACTTGTTAAGGTTATTTCTGCCAGCTAGGCAGGTTAGAGCTGTGATGGTGTGTGAGAGACCAAAGGAATAGGAGGGTGAGGGGAAAAACGGGGGTTAATTGGAGAAGCACACCAGATGCAGGGTGATAAAGGGACCGGGAACAATAATATCATTAATGATAACAGTGATAATAATAATGACGGGCAGAATTCCCGCTGTAGATCGGGCTAAAAGAATTTCCATTCTGCACTCAGGCGAGCGTGCGATCCAAACTTCCCTGCGAAGGGGCAGGCGGGGAGAGCGAGGCAGGACCGCTCCCAAAAAACGCCCTTCCCGGCGCTTTGGGGAGCCGGGAATGCGGCCGGGAAACCCTCCCGGCCTGGGCACCGGGAGCTGCTTGGGGGGCCGATTTTAAGGGAGGGTTTCAAGGCGTTTTGAGGCCGCGCGGGGGAATCACCGCCTCGCTGTGCGGAGCACCCCTATCCCTGCCCCTATCCCTGTCCCGAGGCCGCGCCGCTCGGTACCGGGGAGCGCAGCAGGAGCGGAACCCTCCCTAGGCGCCGCTCTCCGCTTCCCGCAGGGGTCCCCGCGGCCAGGACGGCGATCGCTGTCCCCGCGTGTCCCCGTGTTCCCCGCGTGTCCCCGCGCCGTCCCCGCCGTGTCCGCTCCACGTGGCCCCCGGCGGGCCCCGCGCCCCGCGCCCCGCGCCGCAGCCAATCAGCGCCCTCGTGACATCCGGGCGCGACCCCTGCGGCCAATGGCGGCCCGCGGCACAAACCTGCTGCCTTGCCGGTGGCGCGCCCGGAACCCGCGCCCCGAACCCGCGCCCCGAACCCCGCGGGGTTTGCGGGACCGCCGGCGTTCGTCGAGCCGAGCCCGGCCTGTCCGCGCCGTCCCCCGCCGTCCAGCCCCGCCGCAGCCCACGGGCCGCCCAGCCCCGCCGCCCGGCGCCGCGCATGCTCCGCCAGTGACGCCGCGACTCCATGTGTGAGAGGCGCATTATTTGGCACCGGCGGAGCGGCCGCGGCGGGCGGGATTAACCGGGGGGATCCCGATCGCTCCTCCCGGCGGCCCCGGACGGGCAGGCAGCGGCGGAGCGCCGCGGCCGGGCTGCGGGCAGGGCGGAGCGCGGGGGCGGCCGGAGCTGGCGCGGAGCTGGCGCGGCGGGGGAAGAGTCCGCACGTGAAAAGTTCTCGGTGGGTTTTATTGTCTGCGGGAAGGGAGCGGCGGCGGCGGAGGGGGCTCCCGGCGGGTGGGGGGCGGGGGAGGCAGCGGGCGGGATGCGGGAGCGCCGGCGGGGAAGTTCCGGGAGAGCCCGGCCGTGCGGGGAACCGGGGGGGAAAAGAGTGCAAAGTCCCGCTCGCCGGGGCTGCGAGGGTTCCGCCTGCTCGGGGCAGGGGCCGGGGCGGCGGCAGGGGGAGCAGGGGGGCTCCGGGGCTCGCCCCCAACTTGGCCGCCCCGCCGAGCGCCCCGGGGTCGCCACCGGCTTTTGTTCGGCGCCTGCGAGGCGTTTGTTTCGGAAAGTTGTTACGGGCTTTCCGCCGGGCTGCTTCCTCTTCCTCCTCCTCCTCCTCCTCCTCCTCCTTCTCCGTCCGTCGCCGCCCCGGGCCGGCTCGGGGCGAGGGCGCCGGGCAGGGACCCCCCCCGTCCCCGCAGCCCCCCGGGCACGGCGGGCACGGCGGGCACAGCGGCGGGGGCTGGGCCGGCTGGGGGTTCGGGGGGGGGGCAATGGGGGGGTCCTGAGCTACCCCCCCTGCACCCCCAGGGTACCCCCCAGCCCCGGGGCAGCCCCCCAGGCCCCACCCCGTGCCCGTGTGCGGGCGGGGCCCCCGGGCCGGGCACCCCGCGCCCCGCACCCCCGGGCCGGGCCGGGCCGGGCAGCCCCCGCCGTGGCCCTGGCCGGGCTGGCGGCCGGGCCCGTGTCACAATAAGAGTCCCCGCACGCCCTTCCTGCGGCTCAAGGTGCGCCCCCCGCAGCCCCCGCCCCGCACCCGCGCCGGGGGCAGCGCGCCCGCCGTGCCCGCACGGGGGTCGCGGCTGGCCGGGTGACACCCCCGGGGGGCTGCGGGGGCCGGGCAGGACGCGGGACGGGCCCCCGGCACCGCGGGCATTGCGGGGAGCGCTCTCTCGGCCGGGATGCACATCCCTCGCGTCTCCGGAGCGTCTGCTCCTTCTTCTTTTCTTTTTTTTTCAGTATTATCTTACGCCGTATCTCGGTTTTACTTTCACTCGCCTTTTTTTAATGTATTTTTTTTTCCCCCTAATGTATTTTTTTTTCCCCCTAATGTATTTTTTTTCCCTGGCTGCCCCGCTCTCCCAGCACAGAGTTCCTGAAGTGATGGAGACGGGCAGCGGCTCTGCCGAATCCCAGGCACGGCCCTCGGCCCCGCTCGCTGCTCCCTCTCCAGGTGTTTCCCTCGGAGGTGGCTGCGAGAGCAGCTGGAAGCAGAGGTGGAGGAGCTCTGCTGGGGGAGACAGTCACACAGGAAGTGAAAGCACAGGGCCCTTTGGGAATAAGGCATGCCAGGAGCCTGGAAGCTGCCGTGCATCGGCGGCAGAGCAGGAGGAAGCGCCGCTCGCTCCCAGACAAACTATTGACCGGCGTCTCCAGCGCAAGGAGACGAGGGTAGGGAGGAGCAGGAGCTGCTGGAGGTGCTGGGGGACCCAGGCAGGACGTGGCAGAAGAAAGTGAGGGCTTGAAGGGGTGTGGAGTGTGAGCGGCGTGGGCGTTGGGTGGCCTGACGGCTGACGGTCCCACGGGCTCTTTGGATGGTGCCTGCTGGCATGTGGGGTGATCCTGCCCTGGTGCCCGCTGGCACGTGGGTCTGGAGAGGCCAGTAGCCCCCCGAGGACCACGGGGTGTCTGTGGGGTGTCACCCCTTGGTGCCACCTCGTGGGTGCCACCCGCGGGGAACAGCACGTTCCCAGCCCTCACACTCCATTGCTCCCGCTGGCATCGCCGTTGGTAGGGCTGGATTGTCAAGGTCTGGGCAGGAATAGGAAGGGGGGGATATCCTGGGGGCTCTGTGGCTGGGATTTCAGCTGGAATCCCAAAACATGCCCCTTTTGGGGTTGGGAACTTCTCTGTTGTTTCAAACCCACCCGCTTTTGGAAACAGGCAGGGCTGTGCAGCTTGGTGAGGTGTCAAAACTGCCCCTGCACACGTGGGGGAGCAACAGGCTGGGGCTCCTCCAACTTTCCAGGTAAAAGGAGCAGATCCATCACCAGTGAGACACTCTGGATGAACCCTTGGTGGGAAAAGCCCCGAGTTCTGTGCTTGCAGGAACAACCACCTTGCTGAGTGTCCCAGGGAGGGGGAGCTGCACCTCTGTGCCCACTCGGTGCCCAGCAGGTCTGGGGCACGTGAATGCACTTCCCTTTGCTCCGAGGAGCAGCTGATCCCATCCCTGGCAGGCTCAGCTTCCAGGGGTGGGTGATGATGCAACAGTGCTGCTGTGTGATGCAGTGTCAGTGTGTCAGTGCTGCAACTGCACCCAACTGCCAGGCGACTTTCTGCAGCAATTACAGCCTGACAGGGCTGTGTGGAGCAGCTTCCAGTCCCCCTGCTGCCATCACTGGGGCTGGAAAAGCCCTCCAAGGGCATGGAGCCCACCCTGGGCCCGGAGCACCGAGTGCCACATCCTTGGACACCTCCAGAGCTGGGCATTCCAAACCTCCCTGAGCAGTTCCAGTGCCTGACCCCCCTTTCCATGAGGAAATTCCTCCTGATGTCCAGCCTGAAGCTCCCCTGGCACAGCTCGAGGCTGTTCCTGGGAGCAGAGCCCAACCCCCTCCCTGGCTCCAGTTGGTTCCAGTTCAGACAGTGCTGGTGTTGTGTGGGATGTTGGTGAGGATTGTGCAAGGCAGGAGAAAGGTTTGGATCCCTCTTCCCACACTTGTACATAGATCCAGCCTTTGGTCCTTTCAGGTGTGAGCTGGAGTTGTCCCCCTTGCTGGAATTTTGGCAGGAGTTTGTGCTTAAGGTTCTTTTTCCTCCAGGTGGGATCTGAGCACCCTCATTCCTTCCTGAGCCCCCTCTGCTCTGCTGCTTTGGGGGGCAAGGAGAGACAGGGAATGATGGCTGGGATAAAGGAAGCCAACTTCTGACGTGCCTGGGGTCGTGCTGGAAGTATTTAAAAGTCAGCTCTGAAGTTCATTTGGGGGTGATGAGGCCACGCTTGAGTCCCCTCCCAATTTCAGGGATGCCTCTGGAAATGGTGGCTGTGCTGTGGAGTCCCTGGCCAGCTGCCAACCAGCCAAAAATCCCAATATTTGGCACAAAAGTGGGGAAGGGGAGGAGTGTCCAGGTGCTGGGGGGGCCAGCAAGGCTCAGCTTTGCTCTTTGGATGGAACTCTCACTTTGTTTGCAACTTATGGCTGAAAAATGCCCTTTTTCTGACTAAACCTGGGCTGTTTGGGGCATGTTTTGACCCACAAACTTCCAGGTACAATATGTAGATGTTACTCACTGATAGGAGGCACTAAGGGCACTAAATGCATTTAAAACCCAAAATCTTTGGGGTCAGAACTTCCTTTTTCTTTTAAATCCTATGTACACATGGCCTGTGAGCTCTTCCCCAGGTTTAATCCACCTGTGACACTTTGGATTCTCATTTATTTTGCTCGTGGGTGACAAAAAAATTGGGAAGAAAACACGTGCTGTGTCCATTCCCCTTTTGAATGAGAATTCCCATGCTGAGCTCTTGTTACAAAATTAAAGGAAAACTGAATTATGGTGTGGAGGTTTTATATCCCTCTTACAATGAAAACCTCCCAGCCCTGCTCCAACCACTCCTGGACCTCCAATTTATGGCTTTTTCACTAATAATCTGAGTAATGATGAACTGGCTGGGGTGGGGTGGGGTTTCTTCCCTCCCTGGGGGGACTGGGGGGTCTGAAAACACAGGGAGTTTATTTTTAGCCTGGGGGAAGAAACCTTGGATTTGTGTAAGGCTGCTCCTGTTTTGAGGGCTCACAGAGGGCCAGGATGGGAAGTGTGATGTGTGGAGTTTGGGGGAGGGGAAATGGCATGTGGGAATTCTTTCCTCTTCTGGCAAAATAAGTTGTAAGAGGGGAACGTGCCACTGATGGACTCGGAAGCTCCTGAATAGCCTTTGGGTTGTATTTTTCCTTGGAATTCTGGTTTTGATGGTTCCAGCAGGCTGTCCCTGTGCTGCTTGTTTTAGATTTCTGCCCTTAAAACCTCCAAGGAAGAGTTTGGCACTTTATATATAGACATTGTGCTTATTTCTGCGTTCGGGTGATGATTGATTGGTGCAAAGACTCGCTTGGGATCCTTTTTTTAGGCTTTTCTGGGTTTTCCTTTGGTCTCTGCTTTTCTGTGGCATCCCTTCACCTGGGAATAGAATGCTGGAATGGTTTGGCTTGGAAGGGACCTTAAAGCCCATCCAGTGCCACCCCTGCCATGGGAAGGGACACCTCCCACTATCCCAGGGTGCTCCAACCTGGCCTTGGACACTTCCAGGGATGGGGCAACCACAACTTCTCTGGGAAACCCATTCCAGCCCCTCCCAGGGAGGAATTCCTGCCCAGTATCCCACCTGGCAGTGGGAAGCCATTCCCTGTGTCCTGTCCCTCTGTGCCTCTCCAGCTCTCCTGGAGCCCCTTTAGGCTCTGGAAGGGGCTCTGAGGTCTCCCTGGAGCCTTCTCTTCTCCAGGTGGACAGTCTGGCTCTATTGACCCTCCCACCCTTAGTGATTCCTGCTTCATTTCTTAACCAGGAATTCCTGAGGGTTTTCATTTCTCTGGGATATTTTCCATGGGCAAACATTGTCAGGTGAATCCTCTGTCCATTTTCAGGGCCAGAAATGCCTGGAGTGTCACAGGACAGGGACAGCACAAAGGTCAAGGTTTATTCCCCTGGAGTTTCCTATGTTGGCTTTTTGCTGCTCAGCAATTCCCTCCCATCCCTGCCTGATCCCCACAACTCCCTGGCAGGAGGGAGGAGCCAGGTGGGAATCAGGCTGTGATCCCAGGGAACAAGGGATAGGAGGAGAGGGAACAGCCTCAGGTTGTGCCAGGCAAGGATCAGGTTGGACCTGAGAAGGAATTTCCTGCTGGAAAGAGTGGTCAGGCCTTGGAATTACCCAGGGAGGTTTGGAGTGCCCAGCCCTGGAGGTGTCCAGGGAACACCTGGAGGTGACACTCTGGGCTGAGGGACAAGGTTTGTTGGTCACCTCCTGCTCCCTGAGCTCAGCCCATTGTTTGGGTGAAAAGGGGGCAAAAATAAATCTCCTTTAGCCGTTTGGGCCATATGGGATCAAATTAAGGTGGAGCAAGAAAGTTCTGCCCACCTGGGATGTGCTGAGTCTTAAGGAAAAAGGGGAGGTTTTGTATGGCCTGGGATGAGTCTCTCAAACCTCTCCAGCCTTGGCAGTTCCAGCTGCAAAAAGGGGTAAAATGTGTTTCTCAAAGGGCCACAACAAGAATTCCTCTGAGTTGAATCCTTTATCTGTGATGTTTAACCCCAGCTCAGCTCGTTTTCCAACTGGGAATCACTGGGAGGACTTCAGATCTGAAGAGGGGGAAGGGTTTTCTTGGCTTGTTGTGGTGGGAAATGCAAACATTTTGGAAGGTCCAGGAGAGGAGAATTTCCCATCCAGACACAGGTGCTGAAGGCCAGAGAAACAGAGGGAAGGAGTGCCATGGGTGTGACAGGGACACTTCCCCTCCCAAAACAACCCCAAAACCCAGGATTTTGCCCGAAAAAATCCTTTCCCTGTTCCTGGATGTCCCTCCTTGGCCAGGACTTGTCTCTTGGGTGACATTGGCACGTTGGATATTCCAGCTGCTCTGGCATTAAAGGCTTTATTCCAGAGGAGAGTTGGTCTCCCACTTCCCAGGTAGTGGCTGATAACCTGGGAATGGAATCCTGGAATGGTTGGGGTTGGAAGGGACCTTAAAGCCCATCCACTGTCACCCCTACCATGGGCAGGGACACCTTCCATAGCTCAGGGTGCTCCAAACCCTGTCCAAGCTGGCCTTGGACTCTCCCAGGGATGGGGAAGTGTCTTCCAGTGCCTCCAGTGGGATATTTATGGCTCTTTAAATGGTTTGGTACCTGGAGGAGTTTCTGGGACACTGAGAGGGGCTGGGGATGGTCTTATTTTCTGGGATTTGCATCCCATCAAGGGTCAATAACTGAAGTCCTGGATCATTCCAGCAGGGAATGTGGGAGCAGGGGTTCTGCCTCACCTGCTGGGAGGAGCTTCCACTCACTTCTCTCCCCAAAATTACCAATTCTTGAACAGCAAGTGTTCCAGCTCAGAGTTCTGACAGAGTGGGCAGTAAAACTCTTCATAAGTTGATTTTTTCCACCCTGTTCGCTGGGAGTTTGGATGAACACGGGGACACAAGAGGGAGCTGATCTCTTTTTTTGATCTCTTTTTTCCCCTTCCTTATTAAATCCCCCAAAAAGAGGAGTTTATGATGGATCTTTGTGCTGGCGTTGAAGGGCTAAAGTCTGATTTTTTTGGTAGGTTTTCAGTAGAAAATAAATGAAGCCTTGATTGAGTTTTCAGGGAGTCTTAAAATTGCCATTGTTGTGACCCATCCCATTCCCTCTGGGATAGAACAGAGTCCTTTTGGGACTGTTCCTGGGGGAAAACATCCCTGGAGGTGCTTTTTCCTTTGTTTGATTATCCTACAAATACCAGAGACTCAAATTAGGCAGAATTTGAATTCTGAATTTCCCCTCCTGGCTGTAAGGGGAGCAGCCCATCAGCTGTGCCCACTGTGCTCCTTCCCTGCTCCAGCCATGTGATCCCGAGCTTGGGAATGCTTGGGAGAATTAGGGGAGCTAAAGTGGAGCCATTCATATTTAATAGGATCTCAGGAAATCCCCTCATTCCCCTGGGAATCTGGGGCTGCCCTGGGCACTTTTCCCTGGCATTGTGTGTACAGGACACTCCGAGCCACCCACTGAGAGATCCAGGCGTGGTGGAGACCTGACATTCCCAGGATTTCCTTGGAAAATGCTGAAATTGGGGGGGGTGTAGGCACAGTGTCCAGTGGGAACTCCCAGTTTTCCTTCCAGCTCTCTGTTCAAAGGTTTAGGATGGGATGTCTTGGAGAGCTGTGGCTGCTCCAGCCCTGGGAGTATCCAAGGCCAGGTTGGAGCAATCTGGGATGGTGGGAAGGTGTCCCTGCCCATGGCAGGGGTG